>SNQJ01S0040629.1:18046-36722 GCA_010110895.2 Picea sitchensis | reverse complement strand
CTCACGGGAAGACGCTTTGCGGATTGAGTTATCCTAGAAGAATGGTTGGAGGACCCATGCTTGTATGTGGAATAATGAGATGAAGATCAAGGAAATTGTTGGTGAAACTATCCTAGATGGATAGTGTTTGTCATGCCATTTCTGATGGTATGTGGAATGGCACATAACTCCTCATGGTTTGAGAGTTATGGCCTTGCAAAGATGAAGGACCCCCACATGAAGGCTTGAAGCCCCCAAGGTCAAAGAAGTCAAAGACATAAAAAATAAAATAAAATAAATAATTATTTAAATGATAAAGTAAGGTGGAAAAGTCAAGGTGTATTATTTATATAATCAAGAGAAGTGACAAAATCAAGAAATGATAAAGTAAGGTGACAAAATCAAGAAGGAATATTTAAATGATAAAGTATTGGAGAACTTTCTATTTATGGAAAGTGGTTAACCTTAAAATAAGGAAAATAAGTTAAGTGACTTAGAAATGGGTTAAGTGACCTAGAGGATGAAAGTATAAATAATATAGCAATGGTCTCTTGTAGATCATCCTTTTTGTGGATCAATGGAGAGTTTATTGTGAAAATATCTTTTGGAGTATTGATGGAGAGCTTCTTAAGCATTTTTGGTGTGGAGCACCTGAGAAAATTGAATATATATAGGTGACTGAGGTAACCAAGGATATATAAGCCTAATTTCAGAATGAAGGTGAAGAAAAGAGGGCCGGAATTGAAGGGAGGATACATTATTTTCATGATGCTTTCTAAGGTATGTTATTTACAGGTCATCTCACCATTTTCGCAATAAATTTTTTTCTATAATGATTCAAACCATGGGATTGATATGCCATTGAGGAAACATATCCAAGTATATGTGGTAAAAAATTAAGCTTGTGGGTCGTTTTATATTTGGAGATACACTTCGTGGAAAATATGGTTTGTGGCTAGTCCTGAAACTAGTCTAAAACAGGTGTTTCGGGTAAAAATGTCATAACTTCTTCATAACGGATCCAAATTCAGTGAGACTAATTGTGTTGGTTATATTACAATATTTAGTATTCTCTTGAACAGTTTCAGATTGATTCAACAAATATTCCGTGTGGGGCACGCTCTACAAGGTCGCTCTCTAGAATAATCCATAATTCAGCAAGGCATGCCATTTTTTCCATAACTCATTTTCTGAGAGGTTCCAAGTAGTGAAACCTGGAGAAATTGCATAAAACATACTAAATAAAATTGTGTATCATTTTCGGATCTTTATTCATTACAGGTACAAAGTTATGATTATTGTAAGTTAGGGTTGTTGACTAATCCAAAACTAGTCATGGTTGAGACAAGCAGTTGATGAGTTGGCACATACATGAGGTGTATAGTTGATGATGTTGGTACATATTGATGATTCATTGTTGATGAGTAGTTGACACATTACTGGTATGTACTTGGTACATGGTTGGATGCACTTGTTTATGGTATAGGTTGATTACAGGTTGTTTGGCACAGGTTGGTTCATGGTTGATGCACTTGTTTATAGTAGAGATTGATATTTGTTGAGTATTGTTGTCTCATCTCAGTTGGTGCTAAGAATGTAAGTTGATTATTGCATATAGATCTGGTGCTCTTGTAGAGTTGTACTCTATTCAATTGTTGCTAAAAAACCCCTCGATTGAAGTCCATAATAAAAAGAAAAATTGTACATACATCTTGTGTTGTTTGTGTTCCTTATGGAGATGATTGGTTGATGATATATTGTTGATATATGTTGCTGATATGTATTCACATCTAACTGATTATAAATGACAGTAATGAGTAAATGTTGAATGTTAACTAAGGAGTTTTGTGTAAGAGAGTTTTGGGAAAAAGATCCCCACACTCATTCACCCCCCCTCTAAGTGTGGTAGGTGTGTCCAACACCTTCAAAATACAAGTGATTTTTGATATTCATGTATTTGAAGGTCAGATAGATGCAAATGGTCTAAATAAATGGTTGAATCTACTAGAAGGTTATTTTCCGGTCCATAAGTTTTCTGATATAGAAAATATTACCTTTGTGCACCTTAAGGTTGTTCCCCATGCCAAATATTGGTGGGAGACTTACTTTGAGAAAAAGGCCATAGAGGAAACTGCAATATTTGTAGTTGCACCCACTTGGGATTCTTTCAGGGACATGATTAAGGAACAATACTAACCTATTAAAAGCTATGATGACTAGTATATGAGGTGGACCACACTGCAATAGGAAAAGGACCAAACAATGCCAGAGTTCATAAATGTCTTACATACCTTGCGCACCAAATGGGGTATCAAAGATTATGAATGACATATATTTATCAAGTATCACGACAGTATACATAGATACATATGAACATAAATGGATTTTATGGACATCTCGTCACTGGGCGTGTCTTACCGATATGCTATCAAAATCGAATAGAAATTTAAATAGAAGAAGCAGGAGTTTGGGTCTACGAATTCCTCACAGTAGAAGTAGGGTAAAGGTGGCCCCAACCCATAGAACAAAGGAAAAAACAAGGATGGACCCCTTCAGGACAACTAGTCCAAGACACAAACAAAGAAGGGTAATGATAAGATGAAGAAAGATAATGGGAAGTGGTGTGAATTCCATAAAAGCCCTTAGCATAACACCGACGAATGTCGCTCGAAGCAGTTGTTGGTGGATGAGATGAAAGCCTTAGATTTCAGAGGCAGGTTCTGACTTTGAATAAAATCTAGATAAGGGGAAGTGAATCATCGAGGCAAAACCTAGTGCCATTGTCATTACCACCAAGGTCTAGCTAAGTGAGCCTGAAGAATCAGAGGAAGGTGAGCGCCTTTTTCACGCATAGATGTGGGTGAAGGTTGCTCCACTTCATTTCATTATCGATAATGGAAGTCAAAAGAAACTTATCTCAGTAGAGGTTGGCAAGTAGTTGGACATGCCGATAACACCACACCTTTATCCATACACCATTGGGTGGCTCCACCAAGGGAGATATCTTTGTGTCAGACAATAGTGTCGCCTACCCTACAACATCAAGCCCTTAAAGGATGAGGTATTGTGTGATATTTCCCCCTTGAATTTTGTGATGTTCTTTTAGTCCAACCATACTCGTGGAAATGACATGTTGTATACGAGTCTAGACCCCACAGTGTTATTATTACTGGGTAGACAATTGTAAAGAATACCAGAGGTAGCTCCACTTACCGCCATTTCTTTGATCTTTGCTAAGAAATATAGGAAAGTCATTTCCCAGACCAGGAAATTTGTCTTCTTATGATTCACTCTCAAAGTGAACAGAAGGTTGTAGTCACATCCATGGCCTCTGCACATGGCCTCTCCATGCAACAGAAGCAGGTGGAAAAGTTCATGGAAGAATGCAAAGACATCTTCTCCTCACCCACTAGGGTACCATTGTAGTGTCAGGTCAATCACTCAATCGATCTAACCCCTGGTGAACCTCTACCCAATGGGCCAGTCTATCATCACTCTCTGATGGAAAATGACGAAATAAAGCACTAGATATGAGAGTTTCTTCAAAAGGGGAACATCCGACCCAACTCCTCACCTTGTGGAGGCCCAATTATACTCGTGCAGAAGAAAGATGGGACCTAGCGACTCTGCATTGATTATCGGGCTGGAAACAAAATCACAATCAGGAACCAATACCAATTCCCCGAATTGATGACCTTATGGACCAACTCAAGGGAGTCAAGTACTTCAGTAAGATTGACCTTAATTTTGGCTACCACAAATTCCTAATAGAATAGACTGATGTATGGAAGACTGCTTTCAAGTCCAAAGAAGGTCTTTTCGAAGGGCTAGTCATGCCCTTTGGTTTGACAAATTCTCCTGTAACTTTCATGAGGTTGATGGATGATATACTACAACCTTTCACCAATTATTTCATCGTGGTATATCTGGATGATATCCTCATCTTTAGCAAGAATTGTGTGGAACATTTGCAACATATTCAACCTGTCCTTCACACCCTGTGACAACACAAGCTATATGCTAACTTGGAAAAAGGATCCTTTGGCATGAACAGGGTCCAATACCTAGGGTACATTGTTGATGAGCATGGTGTGCATGTGGATCTAGCCAAGATCCAGGTCATTCATGACTAGCCATCCCCAACCACACTAACTGGGCTTCAGATTTTCCTAGAACTTGCCAACTTCTATCACAGGTTCGTGTTGGGATTCTCCCATATTGCATGGGCCCTCAACAAAGTGACCAAGGGTGGTGGAAAGGAAAATTTTGTGTTTGGAAATTCGTAACAACAAGCGTTTGATGATTTGAAGCGTCGCTTGTGCTCAACTTCAATGATCTCATTACCTAATCTGCAACAACCTTTTGATATTGAGACCGATGCTTCAAACTATGGTGTGGGTGTAGTTCTCACTCAACATGATTATCCAATGTCCTATCACAGTAAGACACTATCATATGTCGTTCATAAGTACCCCACATATGACAAAGAAATGTATTCTATTGTACAATCCTACCACCAATGGAAGCATTACATTCTCATGAGGGAGACAGTCATCGACACTGATCACAAGTCGTTATAGTTCATGCAAACACAAGGAAAATTGCAGAATGACCGCTATCAAAAGTGGTCCACATATTTGCAGTAGTTCCATATCAACATCAAATATAAGACAGGGAGCACCAATCATGTCGTTGACTGCCTCAATCGACCTCAAATTGCATCCCTAACCACGGTGCTCCACTTTTGTGGACATGAGGCCTCAGAGTGGCCCCAACTCTACAAGAGTGATCCTCACTTCGCTACTACTTACCATATGTTGGGCAGAGGCATGACTGTCGCTGACTTTCATCTTCAAGACAAACTTTTATACCATCTGGGCCACCTCTGTGTTCCTTCAAGCGAGTTTGCAAAGATGATTTGGGAATCTCACTACAGTCAGATGGTAGGACACTTTGGCATGGAAAATACCATGACAGTATTACATACGCATTTCTATTGGTCGAAACTTTGAAAGGATGTCAGCAAGTATATCAGATCTTGCACTACCTATGTCATTTCCAAACCAACGATTAAGATGCAAGGCCTGTACACTCCTCTTCCTACTCCCGACAGGCCCTAGGAATCCATCTTGATGGACTACATGTCTGGCCTTCCTTCAACCAAGCAAGATAATGATTGTGTTTTTGTGGTTGTTGATCGGTTTTCTAAGATATGAATTCTAACAGCCTATAAGAACAGTATCATAGCAAAGGCCACTGCCAAGCTCTTCTTCGAATGGGTGTGGGTACACTTTGGGATACCACAAACCATCATATCAGATTAGGACAGCATGTTCCTAAGCACATTTTGGTCACTGTTGGACACCAAGCTCACCAAATCCACCGCTTTCCACCCCCAAAATGATGGTCAGAAAGAGGTCATCAACATAATGATCGTGCATATCTTACGCATGTACAACTCCAAACATCCATGCACATGGGATGAGAGTCTCCCCTATGTTCAACACAACTACAACATAACTCTCCATAGCTTGACCAACCACAACTCCTTTCAGGTGGGGTTGAGATTTCAACCATTGGGTCCCATTAAGTCACATTGCCCCTTGCATCCACATAGGTAGAATCATCCCATGCTCAATCTAAGGCAGACAAAGCAACCAAGTTTATTGAACAAATTCAACACATCCGCCAACAAGTCCATGATATTTTACAGAAAGCCAATGCTAAGTATAAGCAGTGTCATTATCAACATTGGGTGTCGCACAAGTTTCAGGTGGGAGATAGGGTCTAGTTGCATTTGCAGAAAGACCACCTTGATGGACCCCATCAGAAGCTTCATCCACTTCGTTGTGGACCTTACACCATCACCAAGGTTGTGGGTGATGATTTTGAGCTAAGTATTCCCCTTGTTGAAGCAAGGTTTAAATTTTTTATCTCTAACCTAAAACTTCATTTTTTTCTAGAATGGAGCCGCCCTTAATTTAATAAAAAAAAGAGAGCCAAAGTCTTTCGGCGTTTCATAAAGCATTGATTTCGAAGCTAACAACTCTAAAACTCTGGTGCCGTAATCCTGAAAAGATTTTATTTTAAAGAAATAATAAAAGAAAAAAGTGAATGTTATGAGTCTTGACGCGCTTTGCATGAAGTACCTTTTAAGCGTGATTAATTAAACCCCTAAATACAATAAACAATTCATAAATCTTTCGCAATTTGGGTTTCCTAGTAACAAAGCATTTTCAAAATATAGGTTCTTGAACTCTCGATTCCCGATTTCCGAAAACCAAAAATTAATTATTAATCTCGATTAATTAAAGTTTTAATACAAATGATTAGCGCCAAATTTAAGCTTATCGCGATTTTGTGATTCGGGGATTGCTTATGACATACCTCTTGGGTACAAGATCTCCGAAACTCCGAAATGCGAAATCGTAAATTTTTTAACAAGGTCTAAAACTTAAATTAAGTCGTTTTAAAGCAGGCTTAATAATCACTAAACTCCTTTTTGCGTTTCGCAATTCGGCGTTTCATAAAGCAGTGATTTTCAAACCCCAATTTGAAATCGTTGATATATGGTAATATCTGTAACAGACGAATAAATATATTTTGAACTTAATTGTGTATCTCTAATCATATCTTCTTCATTAAAACATTAAAGTCTTACCTCATGTCTCAGTATGTCATTGTAAGACAAGTTAAAGGTAATGAAGGTTCCGCATTTCGAATTTTATTCTTATCTTTTACAATCGCAAGCGAGTTGTGTTTATCCAGGCTTATACATTTTTCGTCTGCAAACAGGTTTTCAGTCTAGGATGAACATTATGGCACCTAAGAAGGCATCTAAGAAAAGTGAGGAAGCAACTAAAAGCTCAAGTCTCGAAGAATATGTCGTATTTGATACAACGCCGCATGCCATTGATTCTATCAAATCTTGGAGGTAGATCTTTGAGAATTTAGATTACAAGATTAAGAACTTCCCTCATGTTTCTGAGAACAAACTCTGGGACATAGATGAGTCTAAGCTTCACAATATAGCGACACGCCCACGACTCACACCATATAATGATATGATAAATTGGGCCTTAGAGAGAGAAGATCGGAACATATACAAGTAATGTATATGATGTCTCCCAACTCTAAGTATATTTATAATGCTGAATTCATAGCCGAATTTCGAAGAAAAGAATGCGCAGAGGTAGACCAAACATACCCTGATATAATCAAATACTGGTGGGGAGTCCCAACAAAACTTAGGGCTGATGCTCATGGAAATTATGCCACAACCTCATTGAATGAGTACTGGTCTATGTGGCTATGATGCTATGCATACTTTTCGGAAAGAAAAGTCCTACACATTTCCCTGCGGAATGGGTACCCCTTTTACATGAAGCAGCTGAAGGTCTTAGTTTCAATTGGAACAAGATCCTATCAGACAATCTATCTAAGGAGGTAACAAAGTATCAAACCGCTAAATCCCAGGGCTGACCAGTAGCCTTCTACATGTCTTCATACATCATGGATGCTATATGATTCATGATCCCTTTCCCTTTGATAAATTGGAATTGGAACCCAACCTACAATGAGCCCATTCATGAATACCATTCTAAGTTGTGGGAGGAAAATGCTAAGGATTCTTTTTACGAAATTGTCATTTCGTGGTGATACTGGTGCATCAGATGATGTATGGTTGTGCACCCCCCCATATTTTTGAGTCAGTCATAAGAAGCCTCAAGGCTATCGCTGACTGGTTTATAGAGGAAACTTTCTCCTACATTAGGGTTTTTGGATGTTCAATCCCTCCCCATGCATTACCGAAATTCCTCCCTGATAGACTGGTATGCAGGGAGGTGGCTTGTCAGATAGTAACAGGCAGCATCGGGATAGAACTAAAAGCAACCCAAAAGAAATTCTGGCCTATTTTCCCTGTGCAGGTCGGAAAATTTTCACTACTCAATCTAGGGCATTCCAAGGTTGAGGTTGTTGCCTTAGGAGAGATAAAATTGCTAGATCTCGAACACAGAAAATATGATCCCTATAAAATTGTGGGGAATCACCAGGCCCACTGTAACCTGAAAGCATACGAGCATGAACAGTCCCCTTGTGACGACATGTTCAGAGGAGCTATAGATTGTGATGAAGTGTTATCCAAGGTTCAGACGTTGTCACCTGACTTGCAGAACAATTTCCTAAACTTCTAGAAACACCGGAGAAGTGGTTTGCCCAAGGTACTGCTGGGAGAAACAACAACTCTGCTTCCAGAACAAGAAAGCATACCCCCAGGTTTCAGATTGAAGTATAGGACAAAGTGAATACAAAGGAAATTCCAGAGGAGACTGAAACATCTCCACAAAAAGCAGAAGGTCAGCAGGCAGAAAACCCAGGCTCTGAAACATAAAAAGGGTCTGAAACACCCCTTGTGTCTAGTAAATCAATTTCCCCTTCATCTTCAACAATTCCAGATGATACCTCCAAAGCAACAGGGGAGCCAAAATCTACAAAGCTAGGAAGTCCCATCACTTCTTTGACTCCGTTACAATCCACTTTTGGTTTCCCCCATCTGGGAGCTCTATATATTAGTGACCTTGAACCTATCTCTAGAGAAGAGATTCCTTCAGTTGATTATTTTTTCAATAAGAAGAGGAAGGCTATGTTGAAGCATGAGATGCGTCAAAGAGAAAATGCCATGATAAAGAAGCACAAAATCATAGTAGATGGACAGAATTTGGAAGAAGAATATTTCGCTACCGAGGTAGCTGGCTCTATAGGAGCGTTAGATTATGCTAACCTTTTTACTGTTGATAATATGAAAACATGTCTGAGACAGAGAAATCTCATGATAGTCGATCTACAGGGCCAATTAAGAGATAATGATAAAAATATTAGAGAAGGAATAAAGAAAGGCCTGGACCAAGCCAGAGCTGAGGACAAGTAGGAGATCCAATCCCTAAAGTCAAGCCTCAACGAGATGAATGAGAAAGTGCAGTCGAGCCAAATGCAAGAACAACTCGGAATTCAATTACAAACTAAATTAAAGTCAATCGAAGGCCAGGTTATAGATCTGAAATATTTCCAGGCCCAATCATTGGAAGTGCATACAAAGATAGAAGTTGAACAACAAAAGTTAATTTCCAAGATAGAGATTATTCAGAATTACTTTCAAGAAGCAAGTAATTCCTTTGATAACATTATCCTGAAGGAAAAAGAGGCTAAACTAGCAAGGGTTGCTCTCCAAAGGGAAATCATATGTTCAGCAAATGAAGAGACATCCAAAACTACAAAAATATCAGCCACAGAGCAAATCAGAGGCGACATCATGCTCAAGGTATGGGAAACCAACATAATTGAAAACAAAAGAATAGTCAAGGAAATCAAAGACGACTACGAAGAATTTTTTGATCTCTTAGACAAAAGGTCATTAAATATTGGAAGAGACAATTGTACAGGGATTCTAGGATAGATAAATATTGTAAGACATCAATTAAATTTTAAAGAGAATTTGAGTGAAATCCAGATGGAAATTTCACAACTAAGAGAAATGGATGTCATCCTAATAGACAGGTTGTTAGTTAAGCCCAACTTAAAATTGCAGTCGATAAAGTTTGCAGATAAAGGAATTGAAGACCGTCTCCCAAAGATACAGAGAAAGGTTTATCTATTCGAAGCGAAGGATCTTCCAGAACCTCCCAGAAATTTTGCACATTTTCTGACCAAATGCATTGAATATATTAGATCAAAGGAAGGAGAGACTTCGACAAAGCAATAAAGTATCATTTTGAAGATTTTTACTATCAAGATAACAGAAAGATAATGAAGATCATGTAAACAGTTTTAGTTTAGTTTTGATAAATAGTTAGTTCCTAGAGGTTAGGGAATCACCAACCGTCAAGGATTCGTAATTTTGTATAAATGTGATTTTTCAAGACTAAGAGGAGGCCTTTTTCTAAATGAATTGTAAGCGAGAAAATTTCATTTGCCAGAATTAATATGACATAGATTGAAGATTCCAGAGCTCGTCAAGCCTAAGTTATGTGTTTCTCTGTCATTCCATCTTTTATTTCATATCTTTGATGAATGTTTAACTACAACTTAGTGCAACCTCTACTGTGGTGATTAATCAGTTAGATTATCTAATCGTTTACAACTTTTCCTCTGTATCAACTATCAGCGAATACAAGACCTATGAATGTTTTAGAATTCTAAATTATATGCTTCATTAAAGTTTTCCTCTCTCTTTCTTTTGTTGGCGCAAAGTGAGATTCCTCTTTAATTGATGCCTCACATTTGTTATACAACTATATGTTTTTATTTCATTCCATGCACAATTTCCTTTAAATTTGACTCAGATACCAGAAACGGCCTTTATTTATGTTATATTATATATTCAGATTTTGGAAGTTCTACTTTTTAATTCAAATCAGAAATTTGCAAACCTTAAAAATAAATTAAATCTTTTAAAAAAGAAACCCTTGCCCCTCATGAATGTACCAGTCACAAGACAGCCTAATATAGAGCCTGGTATATCATATCAGACAAAAATTGCTTTAAACCTATTCAATACCATCTTACAAACAACAAGTACATGGGATGAATTATAATGTTCATGGGTCGTGATTGAAAGGGATATTAATATCCAAGAACAGTGGGAAGCTAGACGAAGACACTTAGGAAATCATCCATAAGACACCCTTCATTATAATTGATATTTTTTCCCTTAGTTTTCCCTACCTTTGTGATGCCTTGATGGTATACTTGACAACCTTAAAGTATAAACTCAGGAATAACACCCCCCCTTCCTTGGATTACACCTAGTGTTCAATGTGGACCTCCTTCAACCATACTTTCCACCATTATTGGACACATTAGAGATAAAAGAGCAGTTGACACCGACAGAGATCAACCCTGGCTACATGGAACATGAAACCATTGATCATATTGTGTACATTCAGGTTAAGTTCACTCGCTAACAGAGGATCCAACTTTATCAGGTTGTCAAAGCAGGGCAGCTACTACACCAAGGCAAGTGGCTCACCCGGGGCCAAATCCAACAGAAGTTTCCCCATCTGATGGGGGCACTCAATGCAATGGAGACCAATAATTCCTAATGAGGGAGGACTAATCAAGGTGGATATCGGTGGCCACCCACCTATTCCACTGGCTCAAAGAACAATTTTTCATTTTGGTAGTTTTTTCTACAGTTTTTCAGGTCTTGAACTTTTGGGGTCATTTTGAGGCCCTTTTTGAAGCCTACGTGATATTCTGTAGCCAATAAAAATATTTTCTTCTCGGTTAGATATTTCTAACGATGTATTCAGTGCCCCAAATGGAGATCGTATGCAAAATTTACGCCCTCAAGAAGTTGGTGTATCAACTACCACCATTGGGCCCACAAACCTTTTGGCGTTTCATCTCTATGGGTTAGGGTTTTTTCATTGATTCTTTATGATAAAAAAATCCTTTGGAGCCTCATTGTACTCATCTTCTTGTGAATGAGTGTAGTCGTCACATCTCTTCTCGAGGGGAATAAAGTTGCCACCATTGAGCAAGTTTGTTTATTACGCATTTTTCTTTTTCATCATGTTCTCTTTATTAATAAAAATCAATTTTCACTATATCTTTATGTTTCTTTTGTTATATATATATATATATATATATATATATATTATATCTTTGTGTGTTTCTTTGATATATATATATATATATATATATATATATATATATATATATCATTCTAATTCACAACAACCATGCTTCTACATCTTGATATTTCTTGTGATCACCATCAAAAGTAGGACGCTTAATCTTCCTAAGCTCTCCTTGAAAATAATCTACCTCAGACCTCCTCCTCTGTCTTCAAACAAGGGACACACTTGGGTTTCTCTTTTACCTTGAATGTGCATTTGCTCTTCAGGTTGAGTGTCATAGTGAGTGAGTGAGTGAGTGAGTGATGATGTTCACAATACTTCTTGGTTGTCTAGATCATCTATGATCATCACTCCTATGATGTGATCTTGATGCTTCTACTTACCTTGCAATAGTTGTCTGCTTTGTGACAAAATATTTATTGACTTATCTCTAGAACACATTCAGACTCCGTAGTATCTCTTTTTGATCTCTCGTCATCCTTTCATTGTCCTCTCTATACCTATGTACTTCTTTTTGCAATCTTCTCATAGTCTCAACCAGATCTATAGGCTCCACTCTACCCCTACATCCATTGAACTCGGTCTCTACATTTACTATGCTGACATGTAGACCTCTAACCTCCTCCTCATGGCTGTAAAATCCTTAGGTATCCTCCATATCTCTAATCCTCATATGGGAACCAAAATTGCTTGCATGCACCTATAATTCTGCAAGAAATGTGCATGTAATAATTATTGTTAGAATCATGCATATTGTAAAACATTTAATTTATTAGATTACAGGTCATTCTTCAACTGAATTTACGAGACATATGGATGCATTGCAATCCAACTATAATTAATTAGATACATTATATCTAAATTAACTTTCCAAACACTATGCCCATGCCACATTCTGAGTTATGCGCTAAAAGTTACGACTTTTTGAAGTTTTCAATTCCGTTTAATTCAACGGTGTTCTATTTTCGTTGTTGAAGTTTATTTGAGAGAGCATTTTTTGCTACTTGTAGAAGAAAAATAGTTAGGAATAAAAAAAAACTTTTATATTAGGCGCATATATAATGTATGGTTGTTACACAAAAACTTTCATATTTGGAATCTAATGCTCCAGTCAAATTCTGTGTAAATCTAGAATTGATGACTGTGCTTATGCACTTTCTTTAGAATTAATTTTAGCCAAAATTGTCTATTTCCCAACTGGAGAAAAATTGGGCAAAACTGCCTCAAGAAAAAGTTGTCTAGATTGATGTGTAGGTAAAAAGTTGACTAAATAATTTTTTCGGGAATCGTCATATGGGGTCCCTTTTCCTCGTCCGAAGATTTCAAAAATCTTGAAGTGCACCCAAAAATAGTGGATTTTGCACTATTTCAGTATCCCCACACCAACCCCTTCTAAATTTTTTGAGGAGCCCAAATGGTATCTTCATGCCTGCTTTTTGAGCTCCCTATAAATTTTTCACCTTTTTCTGGGCCTCGGATACTGAGCACGACCCCAATTTTCAAAAGTCACTAATTTGCATTTTTTATAAAATTTAAGCAAAATTAGCAAGTGGCCCTCACTCACATTCTTGTATCCCTCGTCACTAAGGACACTCCCCTAAAATTTCATCTGCTTCTAAGTTGAAACTCTTCTGTTATGGCCAAAACAAGTTTTTGGTTCTAGAGGTTTTGTAAAATGTTTGTTTTCTCCTTCCCTTTTGTTGATGTTTGTAGCATTAGACTGGTATCTATGCACAGGTCTAAGTGTCTAGAAGTGTCAAAGTCGTCCAAAGCCTTCTACCTTTATACTTTACTTTAATATAAGGATTTATTAATGTAAAGTGCTTTTATTTGTGAGTTGAGTTTTATTTAAAGAAATGCTTTAATTAGCATTACTGAATTAAATAATGGCCATTGATCTTAAGTGAGATGAGAAGTAATATTAATTGTCAATCACTTTGGAGATTAGGGTTAGGTCATAACTCAATCTTATAAAAGCAAGGCTAGGGTGAAGGAGAAGACACGATTAATCCAGAGAGAGTTGGATCATGAAGGACTGTGATTCAAGAAGATATTGGATAAGTGGAGAAGGACTTCCATCTAGACACCGGGTCAGGAAAAAGACAGAACAAGGATAGTTGCAAGTGTGTTTCAACAGATTGGAATCCTACCAGCAAGGTAGCGTCGTACGTAGTTTACGTGCAATCTTTGAGTGTTTGTACATGGGTTTCAGTGGAGACATACACATATATGCAGGTTTGCGTAAGGAAAGGCATGTACATATTGGGAAATGTGAAATATCGATGTCGTACTATAGATCAAGAGTTGCTAGGGTTTGTAGGTACTATTCATAGTTTTTTGTATTTCTCTATGGGCCATTTTCCCAGGTACGTGAACCCTTGTGAGATTTGGTTATTTGAATGATAAGCTTAATTGATGGGCATAATATCTTTGTGTATTGTGGATGAGATTTTTGGTTTCCAATATTGCTTCTACTAGATTTATTTGAGTTGATTATTCCAGTGGTGTATTATGTTATGTGTGCTCCTAATTTGATTTATAACAAGGAATCGCTAGACAACAAACTACCTAGGTTCCAAATAGGGTAAAATCGACATGGTATCAGAGCAATCACTCTAAGAGGAAGATAGATCTTAGATCCATAGAAATTGATAGTAAATATATGAGATATGCAAGGAGATCTTAGCAGATACATAATCGGTAGTAAGAAATCAAGGATTTGATTTCATGGAAACATCAATACTGAGGAAAAATAGGGCTTTTTAGTCCTACAGAGTTGTACACAGTCTGCAAAAGGAACAATCATGTATATGCGTAGGCTTCTTTGGAGACAGACACATATACACAGGTTGCAGTTGTTGTAACCTAGGACTGCACCCCTGCCCCTCATATCTCTTTTCCACGTACCTTCCTAGAAAATTTTCCTCTTAAGGTTGGTTGAGTCAGTTTCCCATTTGTTTAATGACTTGTTTTTCTTCATTGACTTGCTTGACTGTTTCTTTACACAAAACTATTTATGTTTTCCTTGAAAGATAATTGCATGTCTGGTTTAAGTTTGAAATACTTTTCATCATGTTTTGCACTAATTGAGCATACAGTAGGTCCACCAAGCCTTTCGTGTGTGGAGAAGACATCTAGGTCCACCCATTCCTTGTATGCACAGTAAGCTTCCACGGGAAAAAGCAACAATTCAAAAGATGAAAATTTTGGGCTCAGATTGTAGGATCAGACAGATTAAAATTGCAACGGTGGAGATCCAACAGGCCGATCAGATCAACGGATCTCGTCCATTTGAGGATCCAAAATCACGCAGGTTTTCACAGAAAGGCCTTAGGAAAGCCACTCCACGACTTCGACGTTCGGGCGTCCAAACTTGTCATTGTTTCAATCGCTGAAGTGTCGAAATCCTGAAGTATTTAATGTTAAACATGGCTAAAGCCTGAGTTAATTAGTGATAAGCATTGGCTAATCACTTTGGGATATTTTCATGCTTCACAATCCAAAATTCTTGAAGTCTGAAGTGCCAGAGACACATGGCTCTCATTCGCCTGAGACACGTGGCATTCATCTGGCACTGACACATGGCGCTCATCTGTTGATACACGTGGCACTCATTCTGGGTCATTTGGTTGAATCATTCACCCATTTCCATGTGACAGGTGTCACCCTTCTTTCCATGACACATCACTTCGGGCCCATACTACTTCAGGAGATGTCCATGCTTTACATTCAGAAACTCTCGAAGTTCGAAATGTCTGAGACACATGGCACTCATTCGTCGGAGACACATGACACTCATTTTCCTGAGACACATGCCATTCATTTGGCACTGACACGTGGCACTCATCTGTTGAGACACATGGCACTCATTCCAGGTCATTTGGTTGTGTCATTCCCCCATTTCCAAGTGACATGTGTCACCCTTCTTTCCATGACACATCAACATAATGATGTCAGGCCACCATGGCATATTCGAGAGATCGTCCTCCGAGAGGTATTCTTGCTCAGCATTCAAAATCTCCCGAACTCTGAAGTGTCCATAGACTTCCACGTCACTCCGTGAGAAAGTCACTTCGAGAGATATTCATGCTCCACGTTCAAAATCTCCTGAGCTCTAAGAAATTGGTGCCATCACTAAATGTGGCTAGGGGAGTTCTAATATGGTAGATGGATATAAATTTAGCAGGAGCGCTAAATTTGCAGGGTCACCCAGATCGCAGATTGCAAACTGATCAGCGGCTCACATTCATTGCGGAAATTAAAGGTGTCTGAACATTAAGCCCCCAAAGCGGTCTCACAATTGAAACCATGGTATAGCGTGAGAAGTACGTGGCAGTTGGTGGTGGATTGTGGAATTCGGAGTGGTGTGGATCCAAAATGCCCTTGAAAACTTCCGCAATCACGTGCTTATATCACATCTAGGGTTCAATCTGAGAGCAGTGTGTGGCAAAAAAATAGTAGGGTTACCCAAATCGCAGATTGCAACAAGATCGACGACCACACTTCATTGGGGGGATGGAAAATTCTCAAACATTAACATCCTAGGGTGGTATCGCAATCAAAACCATGGTATTGGTAGAGGTATGCGGCATCTGGTGGTCGATTGCGGGAGTCTGAGCGGTGTGGATCCAAACTGCCCTCGACAACTTCCGCAATCACGTACTTATATAACGCCAGGTGACCACGTCACTCCGGGAGATTTTCACACTGCACATCCAGTCATCTCCAGTGGCCTCCAATAGCGTGCATGCATGCCATGATCAATGCAGAACTCAACTCTATCACTCTGAATCAGTTTCTGTCAAAATCTCAGTTCATTCCAGCACGTGCACCAGTACAGTTTCATCACTAGTGGAAATTTTTAATTATTTAGTTCAAGACTCTTTTTAGTTTAAAGAACAATAAGTGGTCTTCTGTGTGTGATAATAACCACTCTTTTGATTAAGTCAAGTGTGAAGTATACATTGTTGTACTCTAGCAATGTTTTAGTCAAGTTAATAGGTTGTTCTACAATTGTTAATGTAGAGTTATGTCTCAGTCCCAGATGGACAAGAGCCTCTGCAACTCTGATAAATATGAAGTTTTTGTATGTAAGGGTTCAGAGTCTTTGGGGGAAGGATAGCATTACACCAGACTGGTTGAACCTGTTCTATGCAAGTATTAAATCTCTCTAGTTGGTGAACATACTCTTGAGGACAGTGTTTTGTTCAAATCTTCATGTGTTTTTATGTTATCTTGAATGCAGTTTTTTATTTGTGCAAAATACATTTCATTTCCTTCGGCTATTGTATAACTTGTCTTTATTGATATGCAACCTGTGAAAATAGCTAATGCTTGATGAATATTTTTTTTTATCGCAACCTGAGCAAGTAATTGTGTTTTTGATACACGTTTAATGTCTTGAAATGATATTTTAAGTATGAAACTTCTTGCAGCAGATTATTCATTGAGTGGTTTGTTGTTTCCATTTGTTTTTATTATTTCATTTGTCTGTCATTTGTGTGCCACGAGCCAAGGAGGACCCTCATCCATATCATTTTTCCAACCCAATCATGCTCTTGTCTTGGTAGAACCAACCCTCTAACTGACAAACAAAATTAAAAATCAACTATTCCAAACTTGAGGTGGCCTAGCTTTTCCCTTTAGCAGTCAGGTGCAAACTTTAGGACCAACAACAGTAAGAAAATTTGCTTGCATATGTGGGTTTTAGAAGGGAAAGTCATGTACATACACATGTTTCAGTGGTGATAGACACGTACAAGTTCATACAGGTCAGTATAGGGGAAGTTTCAACAGTAGGTTATTTCTAGGGAATTTTATCAAGTGTAAGGGATGACATCAACAAGTGTAAGAGTTGAAGACAGATTGGATGGAGAATCCAAATTCATATATTGGAAAGCAAGAGTTACTTTGGCATTGAAGGAATATGACCTTTGGGAGTTAGTGGACAATATAGTTGTTCCATTGATAGATCTGGTAGCTTTAGAAACTCACGAGAAGAAGGAGATCAAAGTTGAGAGGATTATTTTTCATTCAGTGAAGGATCATATAATTCCTCACCTATTTGAGAAGAATACGACCAAAGAGATGTTTGATTCCCTAGTATGCTTATTCCAGAGCACTAACATTAATATGAAGATGGTCTTAAGAAATAGACCCAGATGTGTGCAGATATCTAGATCTGATAATGTTACCAGTTATTTCATGAGGATCACTCAGGTATGTGATCAACTTGTATCCATAAGGGAGAAAATGGATGACCTGGAGCTTGTGAATATGGAATTAAATAGTCTTCCCAAGTCTTGGGAACGATTTGTCAAAGGATTTTGTGCTCGAGAAAAAATTTAAGATTGGAAGATGCTTTGGGATGATTGCATCTAGGAAGAGACTCAAGAGGATTCTAAGAGAAACAAGGAAGGAAGCAGTGATGACAACTTGGCCCTTGTCAGTAAGACAAGGAAGGGAAAAGGAAAGAGTTCTAGCAAGAAAGGTAACAGTGATGGAGGATCATCACAACCATGGAAGAAGAAGGACTTGAGTAAAATCAAGTGCTTATCATGTCATAAGAATGGACATTATGCATCTCAATGTTCAAAGAAGAAAAAGGGAAAATGAAATATGCATACAACAACATTAGTAGAGAAGCAACTAGTGTTATTGGACAAATCGGTAAGTGCGGACACAAACAGATCTCCCTAGTTTCACCCTGAAACTAGAACAAAACAAGACAGGATATAAAACGTTCCTTAAGTTTCAATTATCAAGCATACTACCTAATGAGAGATAAATGGCATACCTTTTAAATGTCGTTTATCCTCGCTAGTGTCATCCTCGATCCATTCCAAGGCTTATGGGATGTTGAACCTGTAAAAAATACACAAGACAACGAAGTGAAAGCAACAACGTATACTCAACAAAACCTATGCATGTGATCAAGGAGTCATACAATAAAATAAGACCAATTTTATGGGAAAGAAATATATCATTGTATTAAAGATATGAAAAGGAGAATACAACCAATGCCTTGATGTTGTAAGGTCCCTTCCAATAGTTCCTTG
>SNQJ01S0040629.1:0-17996 GCA_010110895.2 Picea sitchensis | reverse complement strand
ATGCCTTGATGTTGTAAGGTCCCTTCCAATAGTTCCTTGCTTCCCACACACTTCTTCTCCAAGGATTCTGAGATCAACAATATATCTTGACAAAGCAAAGCTCAAAGCCAACATACAAGCTCCAAAAAATCCAAGCTACAAAAGTCAAGCTCACACCAAAAGTTAGCCAACTCAATCCATCCTTTCCCATGAGAACTGTTCTCCTTTTATAAGTTGAAAAGGATAGGGTGAGGAGGTTAGGATGATCCCATGAGATCATGGATGCGACTTAGATCCAAACCGATTGGAGGCCACCTCACCCTCGAAGCTTCTATTCTAGAACTTTCGAGAAAATCCTCTTTTTCCTTCGTACGAAAATCGTCGCACCCTTAACACTAAGAAAATTGTGACGACGTCGCAGGATACTGTGGTGAAACCTGTGAAAATCATAGATCTTCACACCCTTAACACTAAGCAAGGTGCGATGATCCATTTTTATAAGGTTTTTGACAAAGGAAAAGTATAATATCATCTCTATGGGAAAAATTATATTCATTCTTCTTCAAGGATTAAGGCCATTGATCCTTCTCAAGACAAGGGATAAGTTTACATCATTAACGGTCATAAAGGTGATGAAAATAATGTGTAACACAGAATCTAAATGAGAGACCCCCTAAAGGAGATATCAAAATGCTAGGAACCCAAGAAAATAAAGGTAGTTTTCATGTTGAACAACATGTTGATAATAAGCAATTTTCAAGTGGAATTAACTCTAATAGTGGAGTTAATTATGGTGGGAGTCCTAAATTAAACTTTCCCAAAATTGAATTAAATAAGTTTGATGGTAGAGAGACCTTTACCTGGGTGAACCAAATAGAGCAATATTGTGAACTACATAACATTATGGATGATAAGAAAAGGATTCACATAGAAACCTTGAACTTTGAGATAAAACCATATCAATGGTATCAATGGATAGTGAAAAGGCAACCCCCTTTATATCACTACACTTGGGGTTTATTTACAAGAGACTTAGAAGCACAATATGGGAAGTTTGGGAACAAGATTACTTGAGTCAATTGACAAGAATCAAACAATTAAGTGATATTGAAGATTATAATTATGGATTCCACGTATTAGCCACAAGGGTGGATTGTAAGTTTTAAACACACCAAAGTAAAGCAATGCATATAGATTCTTAAGCAATAGAAATTAATCAATGGCTCATACCGCAGGTACCTGTGAGAATTTTATCGGAAACCCTCAACCGGGAAGCCTTTCTTATTTTCATTATGTCGAATTTCACAATTAAGCCGCCCTGTAATATATACAATGTTTTTAGGTATTCGTGAATGCAAGAGCTAATCCCATGTCACGAGGATTAATTTACAAAATCCATTAAAAATAGAAAAATCCGATAAAAAATAGAAAAAAAATAAAAAAAAAAAAAAAAAAAAAAAAAAAAAAAAAAAAACACCACACACACACACATGCAAAGAGATATAACACATACCCAACATTCTCCCACTTGTTGTTTTCTTTTGCATCCAGTCAGTTATAAGTCAACAATCCAAGACAACAATGCCCATTGTTACTCTGGCAGGAGAACTTTTTGTGCTCCCGCAGGCTTTGTCGATGAATCTACAACATTCTTCAAAGTGTCAACCTTTTCCAACAACACTGCTGCACTCCTCAACCATGTCTCTCACAAAGTGATTACTAAACATCAATGGCCGCTTTGTCTTGAATGATAAGTTGGGTTCTTTGCCGAGAATGCCTAAAACATGCGATGATACCGCTGCTTGTTTGTACCAGCTTGATACGAACAGCATGACTATCACACTTACTTGCATGATGGGGCATGTATTCAACACATGGTTAGAGTGCCACTACAACTGTATTTTCTCATCAGCCAGTTATATAAATGATTTAAACACATACCCACTTGTAGATCTTATGTGATCAAAATCTCGGCCAGTGCATTAACAGCCCATGCCATCCACCCTCTGATAATCTACGGTCTTAAGTTGTGCTAATCCATAGTGGGCGTGCCAGAGGCCTTTGAAATCTCACTTTCTTTTGTTGTGTCTCCTTCCACGGTTTTGGACCTTATACCACCCTACTTAAAACTCCCCTTGCATGTGCCAATGTAGGTCTAGTACGAGCCCATTGCATCAGCTTCACCGGCGCGGCGCCCAATGGACATGGGACATGTCCTCTTCTTCTTCTGTGTCTTGGGACCCGCGGTCACCTTGAGAATAACTTTACACCTATATGAATGAGACATGAGTCGGTTTACTTCCATGCATATTAAACCTCGTATGGGCACCCGGCATATTTTCTTTGATTCAATGAGGACATGTTTATGCGATCTCTTTTTAATCTCCATTCGAATGGGATCTAATGAGATCCTTCATGTCAAATTTGGTGGATGACGTAGTTTCACCTCATGTCTTGTCCATTGTTTCTACTTCAACAACATATTCATCAACATACAACACTACATAAATGAATTGATTACCAACTTGCTTGGAATACACACAACGGTGATGATACTTGCTTCTTACAAAATCCCAATCCAGGATGTGTGTCAAACTTTTGGGTACCACATCCTAGGTGACTGCCTCAGAGATAGGTATAGTGACTTCTTTAACTGGGGACTAGCTCTTTCTTTCCCTTCACTACAAAGCCTTGGCTACTTCATGAAGATTTCTTCTTCCGGATCCCATGTAGGGAATGTTGTCTTCACATCCGTTTGCTCCCTTCAAGATCAAAAGAAGCGGTAATAGATAAAAGAAATCTAATGAAGTTAACTTAACAGCGGAGAAAAATCTCACCAAAGTCAATTCCCTCTACTTGGGAATAACCTTTTGCTACTAAGCAAACTTTGTATTTCTCCACTTTACCTTCTGCGTTAAACTTCTTCTTGAACAACCATTTGCGTCCACCTGATTTTCGTTCGATTTGGAAGCTTCAAAATATCAATGCCTCATTCGCATCAAGGAATCCATTTCTTCAACCTTGGCCTTCTTCGAGTTTATATCCTCTGAATTCACTACTTCACTGAAAGTTCTGGGATCATCATAATTAATAGGTAAAGCAAAGTGGAGCGAGTGATTGGACTATACCTTTTTGGTTGCTTTTTTTCTCTCACTGATCTCCTCAATTGCGGGGTATGAGGTTCTTCTTCTTCTTCTTCCCTCGGCTACTCGCCCTCTTCTTCAGATGATTTGAATTTTGCATCATCCAACTCAAGATCTATTTTCTCAGGTTTATCTTGCGTTGGTGGGAATTCCCTGTTTGGACACATCTTTTACCTCTCGAAAACAACATCTCGGCGTAAACAATTTTCTTGGTTTAAGGGTTCCCAGAAGCTTATAACCTTTCGCACCATCTTTATAACCAATAAAGATACACTTTTGGCATTATCCGGCTTACTCCTATTTTCCTTTGGAACATGTACGGAAGCATCACAACCAAACACTCTAAGATGTTGTAGAGGACGCTTTCGGTCATACCTGCGTGTGGGTTGTATCATCCAGCGATGAAGGTGATCGATTGACCGGGTAACATCGTACTCAGCGCCTGCGCCCGGAGATTCTTGTCCTAACGGAACGAGAGCGCCTTATTGATTTTTTCCATCAATGTCATGTTCATCCTTTCACGCAACTCTCCATGCAGCGAGGGGGTGTATGGAGTAGTCTTACGCTTGCTATGCACTTCTTCTGAATTAGCCGTTACATTTCCTTGAGAATTTACTCACCATTATCATTCTCAATACTTTTTTTTTCTTCTCTGTCTGTTTTTCTACCTGAGCCTTAAACTCTTAAAATTTATCAAATGCCGCATATAGATTTTTTCTAAAGAAAATAAATCCATGTGTTCGCCCCGAAAAATCATCTATGAATGAAACGCGGAGGAATGCAGTTACCAGGGATGGGCGAACGGGGTCAAAACATCGCGTGTATCGCTCTAATATCTCCTTTACTCTTGTAGCACCAGGTGGGAATATTACTCGATTTTGTTACCATATATGCAATTTCCACGAAATCAAAGTCGAGTGCAATTAGACCTTACCTTCAATCCTTACCTTTCACAGGTGTAGTGTTAGTACTTTTCTCAATACTTGTGATCTTTTACGTGCCGCGGCATGGTCTTCTTTTAAGGGCCGATGATGGTCTTGTCTCCCTTCATTTTACGCTTAAAGGACAACTTGAGGCGGTACATGCATTAGTATAGAAGTTCTTCCCAGCGGTTTGTATAGATTTCCACAACTAACTCCCCTCATCAACACCATTGCTCCACCATGCCATCTTGCAAGTGTCCTTTTCAAATCTGGTTTTCACTCACCGCATCCCACCCAACGCTACGGATATGAGGCTCACAGCTGGATTTTGGAATGTGTAGAACCCCAAAGAAAGTTCTAATCCTTCCATGGATTTGAGCAACAACTTAACCCTTCCCGCGTCCCAAGATTTTTTGTCGTCGATTCATCTCCTAGGAATACATCACCACCATCATATTTTTCATGACCAGAGGAACCACTCCACAGCCGAGGAGTCATATGGTATGATGCACACGAGTCGATCAACCATACACCATGGTGCATGTGTTGCTGCATATGCTAGGGAAACATCACTTCCTTCTTCAGTGGAGGTTTTTCACCTCCGTGGAAGAGGTACTATCGGATCCCTTTGGTTTTCAACCTTCTTAGACTTGCAATCTTTCTTATAATTCCCTTTTTAACCACATTTTCAACATTTCCTCAAATATTTCCATGGAGACTTAGATCTACTGTGGGTTTGATCTCCATCGAAGACACCGAGGGGTTCTGTCTTGGAGTGCAGCCTACCCACAAATCGGCTTGCATCACCGTGTTGTGACCATCCATGCTTTTTAAGCCTCATCTCTTCGGTTAACGGGGATGCAACTACACATCCTCATGCTAATGTAAGATTGGTGGGTACTACCTATTGCTACAACCAGTTATCCCAAGAGTCTAGCAAATAAAATAACAAATTAATACGCGCTATTACGCAATTGTAATATTAGCATAGACAAGTTGACTTACCAAGGTATTAAAGGCATTTAGATGTTACGTCACAGAATCTCCATCTTTATCCTAGATGATACAACTGCTGAAGAAACAACTTGTTTACCGGGGAATTTGATTGATACAAATTCCCTAAGCATCCATAGTTCCTTGGTACGTAGATTCTCCTATGACATTCAACAACACTTAGAATCACAGGGCATGGTCGAATGGTACTCCTTGCTCTTATATTCCAACTTGTCCCAATCTTCCTTGACATACCAGTAACTGGTGTAATAGTAGTTTTTGTGCTTGGTGGGTTGTGGCCACCCGTGCTTTGTGTGCTTGTAGATGTGGTGTACCCGATTAAGGTACCGGGGATCCACAACAATCCATTGTTCTTTGTCTACTGAAGGTCCTCCATCTTGAGCTTCCATGGCTTCGATTTTTTTACCGGTGAACTTCTCTATCTCGTTCTAGATGAGCTCGCCATTCACTCTTACTTTCTCCGAATCTCCGCGCAAAGATCCCGCTGGGAACCCAAGTTTATCCATGATTGATAAACTTGATCTATCAAAGAGCCAAGGCAAACCCTTAGCAACAAAGTCCCCTCGGAAGCCAAAAGCGTGCTCGATACCACAAGTAAGTTTTAAACTTGCAAAGTAAAAGAAATGCATATATAGATTCTTAATGATACATGGAATTAATCAATGGCTCACATACTTGAGGTACACAAGATTTTCTGCAAACCCTCAATAGGAAAAGTAGCACTTATTTCATTATGTCGAATTTCACCATTAAGCCATACAATATATACAATATTTTTTAGGTATTACGTAGATGCAAACCCTAATCCCTTAATGCAGGATTAATTTACAAATCTGCTAAAGTAGCAAAATCCGCTAAAAATAGCAAAACCCGTTAAAAAACTTTCAGCCCTAGGCTGCAGGTGCGAACCTTGGCCATTAACCGGAGGCATACACGCCCCCTACGGACCAGGAGAAGTGCCACTATATCGAATTTCACCATTCGCCATACAATATATACAATATTTTTAGGTATTCCGTAGATACCAAAACCCTAATCCCTTAATCTGGGATTAATTTACAAATCAGCTAAAAATAGCAAAATCCGCTAAAAATAGCAAAAACCGCCCAAAAAAAAACTTTCAGCCCTAGGCTACCACCCGGTGCCGAACACTGCGCGTAACCAGGGGGGGCATACCTGCCCCCCCCTAGGACCCCCCTAGGAAAGTGCCCTGCGCACACGGCAGAGCCCTAGGTGAAGGGATCGTCAAACACAGTTGTCGTATCTAACGCACCCACACACACACACATGCAAAGAATATAACACATACCCAACATGGATAACATAAGTGATGAACACCTATTGGAAGCTTACATGGGTGGATTAAAAGAAGACATTAAACATGAGATTTTATTAAGACAACCTACAAGTATTGTGGAAGCTATGCAAAATGCTAGTCATATTCATGCCAAAAATAAGGCTACACACAAGTATAGCATTGGAAGTAGAGATTATTTTGGGGTCATAAGAAAACCATAGCTCAACCAACAAGGTTGACACCTCAACAAATGGATGAAAGAAGAAAAAAATACTATGTTTCAATTGTGATAACAAGTACAGTAAAGGGCATAAATGAAATGAGAAGAAATTATTATACATAGACTGTGAAGAGGAAGAAGTTAGAGTACCTAAACCAACAAGCTTGACACCTCAACAAATGGATGAAAGAAGAGGAAAAGGACTATGTTTCAATTGTGACAACAAGTGCAGTAAGGGGCATAAATGTGGTGAGAAGAAATTATTCTACATAGACTGTGAAGAGGAAGAAGATCAAGAATTGGAACTGTCACAAGACCCAGATCTAGAAGAGAATATTCCAACAATATCTTGCCATGCATTGGTTGGCATTGTTACTCTGCAAACCCTCAAGATACAAGGATACATCAAAAATAAAAAGGTAACAGTATTGATTGATTATGGTAGCACCCATAATTTCATCAATTACAAATTAGCAAAAGATCACAATTTCTTTGTATATCCCACACTAGAGTTTCAAGTAATGATTGCAAATGGAGGTACCATAAATTGTTCAGGGAAATTCCATAGTATTAATATCAACATGGGGGAGTATTTTATGGATAGCCCCATGATTTTCATCCAAATGGGGGAGTATTTTATGGATAGCCCCATGATTTTCATCCAAATGGGGGATGATGATGTTGTATTAGGGGTCCGATGGTTGTAATCACTAGGAATAGTGGCCTTTGATTTTCAAAATATTTCCATGAGATTTTCCTCAAATGGCAAGGAAATTGAGCTTAGAGGTATCCAAGGGAAACCCTCTAAAGTAATAATCTCTAATAACATGGAAAAATTACTCAAAAAGGGACACCAGGGTGTAATTGAACAATTGTGCTCACTTGATGTTCAAACATCTATAGCCCCTGCTCCATCAGATCTCCAAATAATTATCAACAATCATTCCAAGGTATTTAGTGAAATGCTTAAGGGTCTTCCACGTGCTCCAGATCATGACCATGCTATTCACTTGCAACTAGGAAGTGTACCACCTAACATTAGGCCTTACAGGTATCCATATGCACAGAAGAGTGAGCTTGAGCGCATGATCCAGGAAATGTTAGAGGATAGCATCATTCAACATAGCCAAAGTTATGTATCTTCACCAATGGTGTTGGTTACAAAAAATGATGGCCCATGGCATATGTGTCCATATTATAGACAAGTCAACAAAATGACCATCAAAGATAAGTTTCCTATCCATGTCATTGATGAATTATTAGATGAATTGCATGGAGAAAAATTCTTTACTAAGTTGGATCTTCATTTGAGATATCATCAAATCTGAATGAGGCAAGAAGACATTCCTAAAACAGCTTTTAGAACACATGAATATCATTATGAGTTTTTGGTTATACCACTTGGACTTACTAATGCACCTTCCACATTTCAAATCTCGATGAATTATATCTTCAATTCCTTCCTTAGAAAATTTGTGTTAGTATTTTTTGATGACATACTAATCTACAACAAATCTTGGGAACAGCATGTACAACATGTTGATAGAGTATTACAACTATTGGAAGAGCAACAAATTTATGCAAAGCCTTTCAAGTGTGCCTTTGGGGTTCAAGAAGTGGAATATTTGGGTCATATTGTATCTCATGAAGGTATAAAAGTGGACCCTAATAAAATTAAAGTTATGAGGGAATAGTCAATTCCCAAAACCTTGAAGAAACTTAGAGTATTATTAGGATTGACAAGATATTACCGCCAAACTATGGCCAAATAGTAGCACCTCTAATGGAATTATTAAAGAAGGAAGCATTTTCTTGGACCAAAGAAGCAACCAAATCTTTTGAAAAACTTAAGGAGGCTATGTGTACAACTCCCATCTTGGCCACACCTGACTTTACAAAAACATTTATTGCGAAGTGTGATGCCTCAAGCCATGGAATTGGTGCAGTTTTAATGTAGGAAGGAAGGCCCCTTGCCTTTGAAAGCAGCCAACTTAAAGGAAAAAACTTAGTCAAACCCATTTATGAAAAAGAAACATTGGCCATACTACATGCAGTTCAGAAATGGCGCCCCTACCTAATAGGAAGACACTTCAAGGTAAAAACAGATCATGACAGTTTGAGTACTTCTTGGAGCAACGATTATCTTTAGAAGAGCAAAAAAAATGGGTTACAAAAATGTTGGGTTATGATTTTGAAACTATCTACAAAAAAAGGAAAACATAATGTTGTGGTAGATGCCCTTTCCAGGAAAGAAGAAGAAACAAAAGGTTCACTATGTGTTATTTCTATCCCACAATCTAATTGGGTGGAAGAAGCAAGGATAGAATGGAATCAAGATCAAGGGGTATGTAAGATCATTCAACAACTACATCAAGACCCCAATTCTTTATATAAATTTTTATGGAAGAATGATTTTCTATGGTATCAAGATCGCCTATACTTATGTAAGAATTCCCAACTCAAATAGAAGATCCTTCTGGAATTGCACACTTATCCTATAGGAGGACATTCAAGATTCTTGAAACATACCACAGGATCAAGAAGAATATTTTTTGGAAAGGTCTTAAAAATTATGTTCAAAAGTTTGTGTCTGAATGTTTGGTCTGCCAACAGAATAAGGGAGAGAATCAAGAATCTAGGTCTCCTGCAACCATTAGCTATACCAAGCCAACGTTGGGAAGAAGTTTCAATGGATTTTATTACAGGTTTACCCAAATCCGAAGGAAAGACCGTCATCATGGTAGTAGTGGATCGAATAACAAAGTATGATCATTTTTCCTCTCTTTCACATCCTTTTAAAGCAAGTACATTAGTAGCAACATTCATGGAAGAAGTTCAAAAACTACATGGAGTCCCCAATATTATTGTAAGTGATAGAGACCCAATTTTCACTGGAAATTTCTGGATTGAATTGTTTTCTTGTTTGGGTACACAATTAGCTCACGTCTCATCTTACCACCCTCAATATGATGGACAAACTAAGATTGTGAATAAATGTCTAGAAGGGTATCTTCGTTTCTTTGCATCTAATAAACAGACACAATGGGTCAAGTGGTTTCCCTTGGCAGAATGGTGGTACAACACATCCTTCCATACTTAATAAAAAAATTCCCCATTTATGGAACTTTATGGATATCATCCTCCATCCATCACATCACCCTTGAAAGGGAATACAAAGGTTCAAGCAGTGTAGGACCACATAGGGAACCAACAATAGGTCATCAAACTATTGAAGGATAACTTGGTTATGGCACAAAATAGGATGAAACAACAAGCATATCAACATCGCAATGAATGGGAATTTGAAGTGGGGGATTGGGTATTTCTAAGGCTACAACCATACAAACAAATGTCCCTCAAGCAACAAAAGAAGGACAAGAAATTAGCACCCAAATATTATGGCCCCTATAAGGTTTTGCAAAGGATTGGAAGTGTGACTTACAAATTGGAGTTTCCTCCATCTTCATGTGTACATCCAATATTCCATGTTTATTGCTTAAAGAAGGCCATCGACAACAAGATCTCAATCCAAACTATTTTACCAGAGATCAATGAATAAGGGAAAATCATACTAGAGCCAAAAACAATCCTTGAAACAATACTTAAGCAGTTCAGAAATCGAGCGATTACAGAGTACCTCGCCAAGTGGAAGAACCTGCTAGTGGAGGAGGTGGCATGGGAAGATGAGTTCTTCAAGCAGAAGCATCCATGGTTAGTCAAGTGTCGAGGAAAACACTTGTTTGAAGGGGAGGGGCATATTAAGCCCTAGACAAATTCCCATGTTATGTATAAAACCCCTTATTAAGCCCCTTATTGAATTATTACATTTCTTGTATTATAATTGTATGTAGGCTCTACACCCCTTCATCGCACCCTTTCATTATAATTGTACCCTTTGTCTTCTATATATAAACCAAGGAGAGCTAGTCTTTGGAGCATCTTATCTAAACTCATATTGTGTTCTGAAGTGGATATATTGTAAGGGAGGTTTCCCCCTCGAAGTGAACTATAAGTTATTGATTTCTTATCATTTTTAAGGCGTTGGATCATAATAGAAAGAAAGAGCACCTCAAGGTGTTGCTTCAGCTTGAGATCAATAGTGATTACATGGTTCAGCAAGAATCATACTTTTGTAGCACTCATTTCAGTATAGATAGAGTATATGGAAGCGAGTATGGATAGTTGTGAATCCATTCGGCTCTGCAAATTTCTTACACATTTATTTGATCAGGAGTTGGAGCCTACGGTGATGTACAATCAGAGTTATATCAAACTCTTAGAGAATCCAGTATTCCATGATAGGTACAAACATATAGAGATAAAATATCACTTCAATTGAGATAGGATCCAGAAGGGAGCAATGAAGTTTCATTATATTTCCATAGATGAGAAAATTGCAGATATTTTGACCAAGCCCTTCATTAAAGGGAAGTTTTTGTTCTTCAAAGATAAACATGGAGTGGTGCATAATACCTTCCTCGCTAAAAGGGAGTGTTGATGTTTGTAGCATCATTCATGTATTTCCGCACAGGTCTAAGTGTCTAGACCTGTGGAAATTAGCCAAAGCCTTCTACCTTGAGACTTTACTTTAATTAAATAATTTATTAAAGTAAAGTGATTTTATTTGTGAGTTGATTTTTATTTAAATAAATGCTTTAATTAGCAGTATTGAATTAAAAAATAGCCATTGATCTCAAGTGTGGTGAGAATTAATCTCAACCATCAATCACTTTGGAGATTAGGGTTAGGTCATAACTCAATCTTATAAAAGCAAGGCTAGGGTGAAGGAGAAGACAGAGTTAATATAGAGAGAGTTGTATCACGAAGGACTGTGATTCAAGGAGATCTTGGATAGGTGGAGAAGGACTTCCATCTAGATATCAAGTCACGGAGAAGACATAAAAGGGATAGTTCCAAGTGGGTTTCAACATATTGGAGCCGCAACAGTAGGGTCACGTCGTACGAAGTTGTTGTACAATTTTTGAGTGCATGTGCATAGGTTTTAGGTGGAGATAGGCACGTATATGCGGGTTTACTTAAGGAAAGGCATGTACATCTCAAGAAATGTGAAATATCGAGGTCATACAACAAATCAAGAGTTTCTAGGGTTTGCAGGTACTATTAAATGTTTTATGTATTTTTCTGTGGGCCATTTTCCCGGGTACAGGAGCCTTTGTGAGCTTTGAAGTTATTTGAATGATAAGCTTAGTTGATGGGCAGAATATCTTTGTGTATTGTGGATGTGATTTTTGGTTTCCAGTATTGCTTCTACTAGATTTATTGAGTTGATTATTCTAGTAGTGTATTCTATTTTATGTGTTGCTAATTTGATTTACAACAAGGAATCACTAGATAAAAAAGTACCTAGGTGTCAAAATAAGATAAAATCAACACTTTTATCCTCTTCTCTTTCTTTTATTTCTCTTTTTGTTTTCTTCCTTTATTCAGCAATCAAACATTGGTAATTAGACATCAATCATCAGACATCAAGCATCGAGCATCAGGCATCGGACATGGGACATTGACTATCAAACATTAAAAATCGACCATCGAACATTAACCATCGACGATTATGTTTTACTTTGTTCGGACTTCACCAAAATTCAAAATCCAAACTCTATAATTCATCGGACATCGGTCATCGAACATTATCCATCCAACATCGACCATTAACGATTCCGTTTCAACTTTTTTCATACTTCACTGAAATGAGAACTCCAAACTCTATCGGTCATCAAACATCGACCATCAACGATTCCCTTTCACCTTTGTTTGGACTTCATCAAAATTTGAACTTCAAACTTTATCATCCATTGACGATTCCCTTTCACCTTTATATGAACTTCACCGAAATCCAAACATTGAACGCTATCGTCCATTGGACATCAGCCATCAATGAATCCCTTTTACCTTTGTTAGAACTTCATTGAAATCCAAACTCCAAACTTTATCGATCGTCAGACTTCTTCCATCAACCATGAACTATTCCCTTTTGGTGAACTAAACTTGTTCACAAATTTCACCAACTCCAATGAGATCCAAATATAGGATGAAGCTAGATCATTGATCTCGAGGTCAAAAATGGTCTCAAACATCATTTCACCAAACTACTCCAAACTTTTTCGGACTTCTCCAAATCTGCAATGAATCTTGACTGTTGATTTTTAAAATTCAAGTGATAAAGGTCATTGATCCATCAAACTTTGTTCCATGACCCTTGCCTTCTACCACCATGGAATTTCCATTGTGTACCTTATCAATGCACCTCATGGGTACGGTCCACGTCATCATCTTTATGGAATTTTCAAAAAATCCCAAAAATTATAATTTTTCGAAAATTCAATAATTTTACTAAAATTTTATTTTTCGACCAAAAACGTTCCTTCATTTTTTGACTGCCATGGAAACTTTGAACTTAGCTTCCCATGGCCGAACATGACCCTATGACTGTTAATTTGGCATTCTCTGCCAAATTACATGTATTATCCACCCCAAAATTTGGGAATTTCACTCTAAAATTCATCATTTCTCCCAAATTTGACATAGATTAATACTCTGTAATAGAAAATTTGTTAAATATGCACTGGTCTTTGGCCCATACGGGTTCGGCGTTGAACCAAAATATCAAATACCACTTCATAGCATCCCCCACTACTAAAATCAATAATTAAAAACTTATTTTTCTGATACCATTAAATTAAAAGTGTGCAAGAGGCTAAAAATTCCCATACATATAACAACAATTCCAACAAACCTGAATGCAACTAATTAAACATACACGTAGCATCTTGTAATTTCTCAAAATCATAGAGTTTATGCACAACAATATAAAACCATAAATAAAAACATTGAATAGAAATAAAACACTCATCTTTTAAATCAAATACACAACTAGTTGTAGAGGACGAATGTTCCACCCAACCATAGACTTGTTTCTCCAAATCTCAACACCAAGTCACCCCCGATTTGGGGTTAAGAATCCACAAGAAAGGGTATCTCCTAAGAGTGTTCATTGTCCACTCACAATAAGCTAGTTTCCTATAGACATCCCAATCCACCAGCTCTCTTCCCCACAACCTACACAACCCAAGGAATGGGATCCCCTTCTCTGCTACACAATCCATTAGGCTACCCCCCTTCCCTTTAGGGATCCGAAACAGGTTAGCTAGGAATATCTCTTGTTGGGGACTCCATGGAATTACAGTTGCAAAAAGAAACTCTCAACAACAAACCATTTTCTCTGTGCAACAAAACTCACTCTACATGCCTAATAACACGCGTCTTCATGCATTTTATAGCTCCCACAAACTTCCCACAAAACCCACTATGGATATCTTCCAATTCTAGCACTCAACACCCTCTTGGTATCCCAAAATTTGCGTGTAAAAAACTACCCCCATTAGCAATTCGAATTTCCCCTTTTACCCAAGCATGTTGACTCTCATATTCCCAAATGTTGATTGTAATTAACCCTTATGCTCTCATAACTATGGGATGTGACTTTTCACACCCACCCTCTTACATGTATTCAATGATTGGGCTCTCATACACTCAAGAGAAAATTATAAGGTTCACTCAAAACAATAATTTTAGGAATGGTTTGGGATTTAAGACACATGAATTAAAAAAACCTTTTAGATTCCTCTTCTCTTATGGAAACTCAACCCCCGTGAATCTATCCAGGTCACTCTGCAGCTGACATCACATTTTATTTTATTATTTTCGATATATAATGTTTACATATTACATCGCTTGGCCCTCAACCATATATCATATTTACATTATACATCATTAAATTGGGGATTAAAGAACAAGGATGTTACAATAATTATAAAACCTCGTAGGAACCGTTTGTACTTCCTTTGTTTGACCAGTAAACATTGTATGGGTTTCCATGTTTTGAACAAAAGGTTTAGGAAAATATGTTTGAAATTCAACAAAGATACATTCAGGATTTTATATGGTTGCATGCAGAGTTTCTTCAACAAGTTCCTCAAGGTCAATTTGTTCTTTCTTCAACCTGAGCAACAACATTGTTTGTTGACCTTGGGTTATTCTTAGGAGAAGATTCAACAAACTCCAATGGTGAGCCCATAATTTCATCAAGGCACCTAGGGAAAGTAGAAATAATTTTTTTCTCCACTAGGTCATTCTTGTGCACAATAGAGGGTGACCAAGGACTTTATTATAGGGATTGGATCAAAGTGTCCAATCTTTCATGTGCTTTTTTTTTAAAACTCTCCCCGAGAAACCTCAATTTTTCTTTTAATTTTCAATTTTTCTTCCTTAATTCACGATTCTATTTTGTAGTGTGAAGTAGGATGGTTTCATATGTAATTTACCTGGAATGATATTGGTGAAATGTCTCTTCCTATGCTTGACTGGTTTCCTTGGAACTATTTTGTCAGTTGGTTCTTGCGGAACAACGATCTCCATTACCATAGCAACTGGGCTCTCTACTGGTTCTTGTGTAACAACAAGAGGGTATTCCTTTTCTAGAGCCAACATTGGTTCTTGCATAGCAGCATTGACATCACCCTGTAAAATTGTTGTGCATGCTGCAACTATGGAGAGTGTTATTCTTTTCCTCGGGATTTCTCCCATTGCTTCTCTCCTCGACTTATGCTTCCTTATAAACCAAACTATCTCCTTTAGAGGAGAATCTCTAATGTCTTCAACATCTTTGTCAGATGAAACATAAATAGAGGAGGTGGGTTCATGATTTGGCTCTTTTATGGCCGTTGGGAGTTGCTCTGGTGCTTCTTCCATGGACAATGATCACCCTTCTTCCCTTTTCTCCACTCTATTTTATTTATCTTTGACCTGTTCTTTAGTCAGAGGTGATCAGAATTCTTCCCATGTCTGATGTGATTGTGACAAAGCACAAATTACTAGTAGCTTGATCAATCTGTGATGAGAAACACAGGTGTGGGCTTCTTTTCTTCTTTAATAGTCTTTTCCATGTGTTACAGAGTCTTCAAAAAGAAATAAGGGATGTTGATCGGGTGTCGATGTCTGAGATGGGCGGCTAACTTTGAATAATATCCAAAGAGAAGGTTGCGTCACCCCTTGCAAGTGATGTACCTTTGGGTGAAATATGCAACGTCCTACCATGGATGGGTTAGAGACTTGTTGATCCTAAAATATGCTAAGTCATAAACCTCTCTCTCTTATATCATGTTCCTATACTTAGAAAAAATTCTCAATTTTATGGCGGGTTCATGAGTCTAGTTGTCACTTCCACCGTCCTCAAAGTGCACCATTATCTTCTACCATAATCAAAATGCACCAATAATTATAGTATTCTTGAAGTATTCGGTGGGTTCACTCATATTATTTTGCAAGTCTAATTTTTCGTCGTCATTAGAAGGCACTTCAATCTTCCACTGTATCCATTTTGCACCAACACTTAGTTCATTTTGTGTTACTCGCGGGTTCATTGCATTGTCTTGTTAAAGTCCAAAACTCTGCTCTCACCAAATTTCACATCATGTTCTGTGATCCTCATATTGCACTATACTTAGAATCTTTTTGAGTTTATCACCACGGGTATGAACCACTTCCCCGATTCATTTGATTGTTATCACTACATGTTCAACCGATTGACTTATGACTCTTAGTCATTTTTTTGAAATGTTCTATACTCTCTTGATAACTCAATACTTAGCCGATTTTCGATTTCACCACAGGTTCATAGGTTATAAATCTTTGAAATCCTCTTCTCCTTATGTTCGATCGATGTAGCCCCATACTTAGCCGATTTTTTAGTTTTCACCACGAGTTGGCGGACCCACGAGTTTGTCTTGCTTTCTAATTTTTATTGTCATGTACATCCAATGTTCCATTGTAATATATGTATTATCTTATCACTTTCCCCAAGATATATATAATTTTAATTCTATGGAGGATAACAACCAATTAAAATATTGAAATTTTGTTATTAATGGAAGACTTCTCGAGGCAATTCTCCGTTAATTCGAATTTAATTTACATTAGTCCTTCCTTTGAAAGAAGAGATTCAAGTTATATTATTGAAAAAGAGTTTACTTTGGAATTATCATCTCAAAGTGACCATACAAGAGTCCACCAACTTCATCAAACATGACAACAACAACAAGAAGAGAACAATTATGCAGGGATACTCTAAACTTGTTTGGGCGGGAGGATCGGAGATTCCAATGGTCGAGGTCATACTGATATTATTCATCACTTCCATTACAATAAAGGAATGAAAACAAAATCTGGACATCAGGCATTGCCTTAGTAGGATGTGTACCCAAAATTTTCGATTCTAGAGAAATAGTTTCCTGGTGTGCTAACAAATTTAATCAAAATCGGAGGATAATCCAACTCCAAGGAGAATATCCTATTTCTTTATCACCATCAGTTTTCAAAAGAATGTTAAAACCTATTAAGCCAACTGTCACGTTCAAAGGAGATGAAGCTAGAAGCTTCCTGAAGGAAAGAAATAGTGCACTGGAACTTTTACAAGAATATCTTGAAGATCCCACAACGATACCTGAAGACCTATCCAATATTCAAGTCATTTTACTTAAAAACCCTTATCGAGTGATAGCGTGGATTTTTCCCAGAGTAACAGTCAAGACCCACCAACAATAATTGTTGAAAATAAAGCAGAGGATATCGATATTGTCGTTAGCACTACAGATCAACATAAATAGAGGAGAAGAGTGGTTAATGAAAGAAGTACTCATTCTCCCAATGTTTCACAAAGAAGCGGCCTACCCAAGAAAAGTTTCATGACAACAACATTAGAACTAAATAATTCTTTGACCAATAACTTTGATGATGGAGGCTACCAACACCCTCTGAAGGGAAAGTTGGAGCAATCTCATAAACTTCAGATTAAAATAAAAGGACAAAATACTCGGTGAGAGGTAGAAAAACTCGTACATGAAGATGAGGTTGTCCTTGAAGACATGGATCTGGATGTTGATATCAAGAATATAGAATTTCTTGATGATGAGAAGATACTTCAAGAGAGCAGGGAAGTTGCAATTGAAATTGCAACTCAAGAACAAGCCTTTTCAGAAGAAGAATCTTTTACAATACAAAATGTTGTGCTTGATAAAAGTTCTAATTTTTTTTTTTGAAAGACTCCATTCAAAAAATAAAAGGATTTAAGGAAAATCTAGTTCTAAGTTAGATATCAGCGGTATACCACCTTCCATAATTGCTCGCATTCACAAGGCTTCAAGGGAAGCACTTGAATTTTCAATCAATGAAATGGAAAACGAAAACGTCAATCTGAAAGAAAGAATCAAAGAATTGGAAATTGCATTGATGCCACTGAGTCCAATATTTTCAAGTCCAATCACCACTATGAAGCCATGGAAGACTTTGGATAAGTTTCAAATATGACCTAGCATAAAAGAAAGGAAGAGAACTTACCCTCCCCA
>SNQJ01S0040628.1:51923-68931 GCA_010110895.2 Picea sitchensis | reverse complement strand
TACCAACTACTTTTCATGGAAATCCTATATGGAGGAAGTAATATGAAGTAAAGGATTATATTGGATTACCTTTGGAAAAGAAAAGGTCCCCACTAATGCTAAAAGGACAGCCAAATAGAATAAGAAAAATGACAAAGAACGTGGATTAATAAAAATTTCCATCTCTCCTAATTTACAGTTTCACCTTCAAGGAATTGATGACCTAGGTGATGACGAAAATATCATGTTGGTATTGATGTCAACATTAAGATAAGAAGTACCATAGTGGAGTATGACATGGAACTGTAGTAAAATATACAAGAATACCAAGTTATAGGAACGCAATGGACTATTGGAATATAGGGGATCGCCTAGTCAAGTGCTTTGAAAGTATGAAAGAAAGAAGCAATTTCAATTACTACATTGGTCGAGTCAAGTTATCCTGATGATTGTATATTCTATTGAGACATGATCATGATGAACAGAATGAATATTGGTGATTATCCCTCTTGAACACTTTCTTGTGCACTATCATTTCAGAGTGTAGTCAAAGGGAAATTTGTTGATGCAACACCAAGAACCCTTTATTCTATCAGATCAACACGGTAGTCGATATTTAGTAGCAAGTTTTGGTCATCATTCTTGCCGAGTCGAATTTGGACAACCCTTCAAACCTAAACAATTTCCAGCAGCCACCAATGGTTAGATCCACTCAGGAAGTCAATTGTTGAATAAATTGTCATTAATGTCAAAGGTTAGTAAGTGATTAAATATAAATGTGACCTTGGTATCACTTTAATAACTACAAAAGTGGAAAAGTTAAGAGGAAACGAATTTTACGCAAAAGTGGAAATGAAAGTGGATTAAATATAAATATGAGTTTAATAAATAACAAAAGTTGAAAAGTTGAGTGGAAGTGGAGTTTACGTAAAAGAGGAGTAAATATGAAAGTGGAATAAAGAAAAAGGTAAAATTGAAATTGGATTAAAGAAAAAGGTAAAAGTGAAATTGGATTAAAGAAAAAGGAAAAATTGAAAGTGGAGTTAAAGAAAAAGGGTAAAAGTGAAAGAGCACATGGTATTTGCAAACCATGGTGGTATTTACCTATGGTAAGGTAAAAAGTGAATTAAATCATGATATTCAAAATCTATTAACCCAATTGAAAATGTGATTAAACAATCTAAAAGGCATAATGATTCATTGACATTGTATTAATTAAAATAGTATGATTAATATCTTATTTTGAAAAGGAACATACTTATAATGAATAGATACATTCTTATATTGAAGAGATGCATTCGTTCATTGTTATTTACAAAGAGACGCAATGGTTCAATGTCATATACATGTTGGATGACTATATAAACAAGAAAATATGTTGAAACAAGGTGTGATCGATGATTTAATAAGAAGATCTAAACAAAAAAAGAGTCTAAAGGAAGAGATTGAAGATTGAAGATTAAAAAATGAAGTGAGGGTGGAAGGGTGGAGCAAGGGAGGATTAAAGTCCTCTACAGGTTGGATCCTGAACAACAGGGAGTTGTAGCTTCCTCAAGTTGGTTCTTGAAAAATAGGGGATTTTTTTCTCCTTGAGTTGGTGCTCAAAACAAGGGATTGTTGTCTCCTTGAGTTGGTGCTCAAAAGAGCATATTGATGTCTCCTACAAGTTGTAGCTTGTATATGAAAAGTAAACTTTACATCAATATATAAAAAGAAAATTTATGGTTCTTTATGTTAAAATTATGTGTACTTTTCTTCATTGTTGATCATTTGTTGTGTTTAATAAGATTAAGTATTAACTGGTGTTAAATATTTTGAAAAATAAGCAATACGATTCATCCCCCCCTCTCAGTATTAAACATTATTCCAACATGTGAAGCTTGGGATAAGATGGAAAATATATTTGGTAAACACAATGTGATTCAAGCTCACCAACTTGAAAATCAGTTAATGTCTTTAAATCTCAATGGTTTCCCTTGCATTCAATATTATTTATCTAAGTTCAAAAAACTTAGACTTTTACTTCAATATTGCAAAATATATATGAAGGATAATGTAACAGCCCCTCTATTACAATATAAATGTAAGTGAGTATGGTAGTGGGACAAATTTTTTTATTTTTTAAAACATCAAGAACAAATGTTACTCAACATTCACATTCTTCAATATTGCAAATTCATTTCTCATTTACATCCTACACTGCAAGTTTCATTATACAACATCATTGCTACTAACAAAATAAATCATAACACAAATCCATCCAGGATATCTATCCATCCAACCTACCTGCAAGGTTAGGACCTCCAAGACACATAATCAACACTCAAGTACAGGATTCATCCAATTGATTTTGAGCATTTAAGGTATCAATACTGGAAAATATTATGAGGAACAAGGAAGCATCTGATTCCCGTACCCAAACTCAAATCTAGATTCAGGATTAAAATAACAGTAAAGTACTTAATAATCATTCAAATCCTCAAATACTAGACAAATTTTCCCTCCCTTAAAGGTGACAATAACAATAATTAACCATCATCTAGATAATATTCCATCTCTTTATAAAAATATATCATATAATTATTACTCACCATTTAAAAAAAATCTCTTCCCTAAAGGAAATACAAGCATCAATCAAAATTCAATATTGTAATAGTCCTCCATTGTACAACCAAGTAAGTAGGTACTATGAGTTAGCATAATATATATATATATATATATATATTTGAAAGAGAAAGGAAGAGAAGAGAAAATCTCTCAAACACTAAGAGAAAATCGTAAGCTTACTCTGTACTTTCTGAACTAAAAGACACTGAGATGAAGTAATTATGCATCTATGTAATTGTTTGTCCTGAGAAGGACTTAAGATTATTTTTTGAGATCCAAAGTTTCTCTTTTGAGTGTCACAATGAAAAGTATTCCCAATGCCAACACCAGAAGTGTGCAGATGGGCCCCTTGAAATCCCAAGCTCAGGAGAAACAGTACAAGGTGTGCACAAAGACCACTCAAGGCGGGCACAGGCCTTAAAATTCTAAAGAATGAAGCTCAGGAGAGACAGTGCAAAACTTACATAGAGTAGGCGCAAGAAGTGTGCCTATACTCACAGGAGTATAAAATATTATAGGTGAGATAGCACAAGGAGTGAACATGTGACTTATTTTAAGTCTCAAGCTCAAGAGGGAAGCACAAAGTGTGTGCCAAGTTTCAATTCTTTTAAGTGAAGAAGCTCAGGAGGGATAGCGAGAGTAAGTCCCCAAGAGGAGAAACCTCATTGTTTTGAGGCGAGTGGATGAGATATATTTGGGAGATATCAGAATATGTCATTGTCGTTGGATAAGGAAAAGGAACACGGATATTAAACACCAAGTCCTTCAAACTTCGTTGCTCTGATAGTTTTGAGTTGTTGTTGTAAGTAAGGCAAAATCCCTGAAGCTCTAAAGTCCCAGAGTGAATCTACATCGTAGATCACTAGGAGAGTGTGATCCATTGGATTTTGAGTGGTTCGAGGATTCAGAAATCCGGGATAAATGGGTTGTTGTTGTGCAGAGTAGAGAATTCCCCGAAGTCCTGAAGTCTGGAGTAAATCTTGACCGTCAGTTGTTGGGTACATGTGTCTGTAGATTTTCGATTATTTAGAATTCGGCTATCCGAAAGGTTGTGGGTGAAATTTGCTTGGGTACAGAAAGTCATGAAGTCCTGAATCCCGGAGTCAATCCTGACTGTTCACTGATGGGTCAACATGGACCATAGATCTCCACCCTTCTCCAATTCGGTGTTTGGTAGTTTGGGAGTTTGGTGGTGATTAGGATCAAGGAACCCCAAAGCCCGGAGTTTTGGAGTTGATCACAGTCGTCGGTTGTAGGAGGAGTGTGAGTTGTTAGATACCTGAGCCCTTCGGTGGTTCGGCGATCCGAGTGAATTAGTTCAAATTTGTTTGGTGTGGAGAAACTCCAAAGCCTAGAGTCCCGGAGTAGATCTCCATCGTAGATTCTCAGGTGAGGATAAATAACTCTAGCCGTCTGATTAAAGTCACAACCAATGATGAAGGAAAGTGTAAGGATAGGGTAGAACCCACATATGTCATTCAACCTCGAATCATGACCGAGTTTGGCTGGTAAAACAGGGAGTGTTGGAGTTGAAGAATCCTATGGAGCGTTGAATAACGCATTTTGGGTCATAGCTAGGTTATATCCTGCGGTAACATGCATCATTGTCAAGGTAAAAGGGCTAATGCATATGGTTAAAATGCAATTCAAAACTCTGGAAAAGGAAAATAAATTGGCAGTGAACCAACAAGTTCTAAATTCTTAGATTCACATCTTGACAGCGGCCCTACGATTTTTCCCAAAATTTGGATTTATAAAATTAAATAGATACTCCACGCTACTAATAAATTCGGATTTATCAACAAATTCAACAGAGAATCCCTGATGTAATTTCATATTTAAAAAAAATTCAACGGAGATCCACCATACAACAAAATTGAATTATCATAAGATTTAACGGGGAATCCACGATACAAAATTTTGGATCTAGAATATAATTTGACAGAGATCCCACTGTGTGAATTGATTAGGATTTAAATGAAATTCAATATAGAACTCACGATACAAATTTGGGAATTAATTCCTTAGTTTACCAATGAACAATACACTAATAATTTTCTTTAAAAATAATCTCAACTAAAAGCTTTGATCATAGGAATTTCAAATATGGAATAAAATACAATTTTTAAAACATATTCCATACACAATATCATTTCAAGTTTTACAAGAGGATCAAGACACCTGAATTTAGGGTTCGGAAATGCTCGCAATTACAGCGAAAATTTGAAAATTGTAAGCATCATAACCATTATTGATTTGGAAGCAATTGTAACAATTTGGCATTAAGACTTTCTATTGATTCTAGAGTGGCCATACCAAATCTAACATACTAACATACTCGTACTACAAATAAATGCAGAGTATAAAATACCGGTACTAATGAAGGTTGTGTAATGAAGATTCCCTTCAAAGTCTTGTGCTCCTTTCTTAATTTCGTTTTCTAATCACAGAGACTTCACCAGTACCTCCCAGCCAATGCTAGAGGTACTCTTCTTCTTCCTTAGCCCCCTGAACCGCAAAGGGGCTAAGCAAAAAAACTAGAACACAATAGCTTCCAAGATTTCCTCGCAAGGAAGAGCTTATACTCTTTTCACAAGCTTGGAGTCCCAACTCTCACAAGTAAAACACAGTTAAATAAAAATTTGGTAGCATAACAGTGCTCAAAAGGTCTGATCCTTTTCCCTTCTACATCATTTGTTTTATAGAAAATTTCCCCACTAACACCTGTTATCGTGCACAAATAATTAACTTTTTAATTTAAATTAATTATGATTATTCACCCACACACTTGTCATACTCTCCCCAAGTTGCACAAGTAATTACGAAATTTTATTTTATTTAAAAGCCAAACTCCCTCACATTCCCCAATGTGTTCTTATTTTTGCTCTTAGTTGTCCCTTTGTTCCCCAATTTCTCATTTAATGAGTGTCTCCTAACTAGATCTTAGTTAGAGTTGGATTAGGAGTCGTCTTCTAGTTACACTAGTGGTAGGTTGACTCAATATTCTATTCTATGTACACCCATTCTCTCAAGTTATTATTTATTTCTATTTAAAAATCTTTTTTTATTAATTTCATGCACACATGTGCATTTTATCAAATCTTTATATTTTACTTACTTTTTCCTAGAATTTGATTTGTCTCAAATCTTTAACTCATGTCATAATTAATTTAGTCCTTTATTTAAATTTAGACTTAAACTTAGTCTTAGATTTAGACTTAAACTTAGTCTTAGATTTAGGCTTAGACTTTTGTTAGGATTTGTAATTAATAATCTATTGTTTAATTAATTATTTTAATCCAACAAGGTCTAATCATTTCAATGTTTTCTAGGCCACCTAGATTTATTGACTCAATTTCAATTACGCAGTGTTCCCTTCAAGACGCACCTCTGTGCTCCAAGGGTACCACTCTCCTTTGACTAGTTTGGGAAGTTTTTCCGACCCTTTGGAGTCAATACTCCATTCGGTCGACCTTGTGAGAGACTAAGGGCTTCTAAGGAATAAGGACTCAGCCTTATTGTGTGCCCCTTAGAATCTTTGTGAGCGACTATCTCAGTCTTCCCTCATGACATCGTGGACCACTCAAACTAGATAATCGTTAACCTATAGTTCTGGCCACAGCGGGAGTGCTAGTATGATGTGACAAGGATGTTGCCACACCTCTCCCTCAATGTCTAGTTTTTGTGCATGGCCCCTCTACTCCTTATGTGAGTTGAATTATCAAGCATCGTCAAGTCTGCGTCCACTGACAAAAACACTATCAATAATCCATATGCATAATCATACTATAATCAATCATATGTCACAAGTGAAAAAATGAAATACTAAATTGAAATACAATCCACTTCCTAACTCAATCCAGAGTCCAAGGAAGTCCATTGATTCCATCAGCATCTGTAACCTGTCATGTGTCCTGCACACTTAGGACAACTTGTCAATAGCATTTTCCAATATATATACATCAGATTAACAACAAGTTACAATACATCATCATCATATATAACCCATAAGTGAAATGAAATAATAATATACCATAACTGGATCACTTGCATGCAAGTTTCCTCAAAGAATAAGTCAATAAAAGTGTGCTCGATAGAGCAGGATGTTACAGATAACCAATGTATATATGTTATTTTTGCTAATCTTGGTAGTGCATATTCTATTTTTGTATCTACCTTTTACTCCACTAGAGAAGCTTGAGAGGATTTATACACAAAACCCTCTAATGAGTATTTTTGTGATCATTCTTCCATCAGAGAGAAAGACAAGCTATTGCATCTTGGAGTGATCAACATTGTAGGTACATCTAATAAATATTTAGTGGTCCAACAGAAAGATAAATCCAAGCATCCAAATAAGCAACATCCTTGCAACAACTAGAAATACAAGGGTTCCAAACCCTCTCAACCAACTTCTACTCCCAATGGTTATAAAGGAACAAAAACAAAAAGTAAGAAGACTGACAAGAATTGCAATTTTTGTGGCCAATATGGTCATCTAGAGTCTAAATGTTTTTAAAAGATGGAGGCCTTAGAAGCAACGATGAAGAATCACAACATCAATATTGATTCTTCTTCTTCTCATGGACATGCACTTTCTAATTTTGATCTCTCCTTCAATGCAACATCTACTTCTTCTTCTCATGAGTGGCTTTTTTATTTTGGAGCATCTCATCATATGGTCAAGGATCAAGGCATTTTTTATGATATTAATGAATGTAACACCAAAAAAAAAAATTGTTGGTGATGATAGATCTCTTAGTGTTGTAGCATATAAAAAAATTAGTTAGATGATGGTCATTTTATTGATGTATTATTTGATCCACGTCTCTCCTTCAACCTTCTATTAGTATATCTAATCACTCATTTAGGCGAAGGTAAAATAATAGAGTTTTCACCTCACCATGTTGTAATCAAGGATTTAAAAGATCATAATCATGTCCTAGAAACTAGAATTGTTGATGACATTATTAGGTTGTACAAATTTGACAACTTTGAGTAATCATATTTTCCATATGTTTTTATTTATGTGCATGTGGACATTTTCAGTCATTTGTCTCTCGGTACTCCATGTCTGCAACCTGAGGGCCTTGAGACATCATCTCCTTAGTTATCCCTAGAAATTGGGGATAACATTTGGCTCCTACTCAGGGACATGTACTCGTCATAGTGTGCATGAGAACCTCATCATCTCCTGGTCAGACCTGTGCCTACACTGAAACATAAAAATGTAAAATATTTGGTTTTTCACTCACCCTTTGTCCATATATATAATAAATCCAAATCTCAAAAATGACAACTAATCTAAAAAAATAAATCCAAATCTCAAAATGACAACTAATCTAGAAAATGTGTAATTTTGTAATTTTCATCTAATATGATATGTAAATCAATAATGGGTAGAGAAAAATGAAAATCAAGGATGAAATGCACCTAAACTACCATGAGCAATGAATATGAAAATGTAAGAGAGCAATATGAGCTGCCTAATTACCTGGGGCCTGGAGCTTGAAGAATTCACATACCATCTGGGAAGTAATTCTTGAGGAGGGATCCATTCACTAGTAATGACATACTTCTCCCATCTGTCGTGGACAAATAGTGTTGGACATATTGTCATTGATGTCAGCCAATGTCATTGTAATGTGATGATAAGTTGATATGATTAATTGTCATTGATGTCAATAGTATAACAAGCGAAGCGTGAGAATGAAAATGTCAAACAAGGTGTAAAGAACAAAATGTCGATACCAGTGGCAGAGATCAAATCTCGTAAGGAAAAGCATAAGGTAAACATGATCGATTAAGTCGCGACCATTGATACAAGTTGCATCAATGGTAGGGATTGACAGAGCGAAAGGGAGAATTTCTAATCTCGCAATTAGTCTAGATCATCGGATCTCATTGACTCAAAGATCGACGCATTGTGGTTGATCCACCAATAATCACACAACCTCACCAGGGAGTTTGGGCTTTACCTGACTAAACCACGCATTAAGTTATGCTCCACAATCCACATCAAACCATTGATCTTATTGAGTGGAAGGAAAAGTAAGTCATGAACTATAAATCATGGAAGTGACATGCATGGTCATCCAGCCTTTGACCACTCTGGGTAATATCGATCGAAGGAAATTTGCATGAAGGAATTTTAAACGAAGCCGAAGTTTTGAAGTAAAAGTAATCCATCAGAAAATTTTTGGGAAAATAAGAATGTTGAATTTAAACCAACGCGGATCAGCAGATAGATTGAGAGTCATCGATCTAAGATCATTTATCAACTTAACAACATTCATTTCTCGGGTTAAAAGTTGTGGAGGAGGTTACACTGTGTAATCTCACTTCCCAGAAACGAAGTAAGAAACACCAAGTCCCGAAGTGGATTACGAATCATTCAATCTGAGGAACACATTGGATAATATAATGAATTCATTGGTTGAGTAAAGTGGAAGGACGTTGTAAGACACAAATATCAAGAGGACATGAGTCAGTTCCGATCTGATAAATATTTTGGGAGTCATGTTGACCATCCGATCTATAAAGTGGAAAGGATAAGATAAGATCTAAGGTCGAGTCCCTAAGTCCCGGAATAAATGAGGACCATCAACCGGACAATACATAATGGTTATTGGATCAATAGTGGTCAACCCTAAGACTCTAATTCACTTCGAGAAAAAGGATTCAACATATGAGTTCATCTCAAGTCCGGTTCCGTCACTCTCAACCCTCAATATGAGATACATTTGGGGAGTTAGGAAAATCGCTAGGATCTAGGAGAAGAACATGTGCCACTTGAAGAAATCCACATCAGCAAGGAGATGTGGCACAATCAAATGATGACAAGTGTCAAAGACGTAGCTTGTACTTCGTATGTGGAATTCATGAATCTATGGACATCCTGGTAGCCACTGCATTACACACGCCAACAAGTGACGCCACAAGATGTTACGCCACCCGTGAGTTTTTACTGTGATTTTCACCACCAAGAAATCAAGTCCCTGTTTTGAAATGAACGTAGAACCATCCATCATGCAAATAAAATCAAACCGTCTTATCTACTTCGACGAAATGAAATCCGGAAGATTGAAGGAGAAATAACCGGCGTCGGAAGGCCGGGTTAATGCTAACCATTGATCTAATTAGAGAGCGTTATCGATCGCTGATCAAGCACACAGTTGAGGAATAAGCGTAAACTATGAAGTGACACTAACCATTGATATAGTTCTGAGAGTGTTCTCAACCATTGAAGATTATGGACATGCATCTATTCAGAGATTTGTAAAGAGGTCGGAAGTCGCGAAGGATGAAGTCACGAAGTACTCAACACCATCCATCCTTACCTGAGATTAAAATTTGACTGTTGATTTTGATAAGTGTTCAAGAATCGTACTGGCCTACCGGTCACCACCTGCGGTCGTATGGAATAAGGAAATAAGGGTAAAAGAAGAGGTAACGCTTAAATCAATGAGCCTGTGGTTTTGCGCATACATGTCATAAGGAAAATGGTTTGTGCCGGGAAGCCATACGATTTAATTTGACGAGTTATCAGAACAAATACAGAGAATCGAGCAAATATCAAATATGATTTTTTGGTGAACTAAGAACACAACGTAAAACACATGAGTACAATATGATGAGTCGATTCATGTATGTGATCAACTCATGAAGACAAAAGAACCACACATAGTCATGATTAAAAGAGAGTTAATTCATGAGTTGATCATTTAATTCATGAGTTGATGAAATGAAGCGGATAAAGGAAAAATGATAATTAAAGATTAATATTATCATTTAAATGAAAAGGTACAATGACCAAATATCAAAGACACAATGATTCAAATTCAATAACGCGAAGATTATATAAACAAGAAGGAATGGTGAAGTGTAATTGAATTTTGTTTGAAGTATATATATATATATATGAGAGGCATATATATATATAAGATAAGCAAGTATATATATACATATATATATAATGGACTGAATGAAGGTCCATTTTATCGCCTGCTTATTTTACAAGTCATCTTGTATGAGGATTTGACCCTCTACATCTCCTCGGAATCTAAGATCAAGTCGAGATCATATGAGGGTTGACTCTCATTTCTCGCTTGATCCAGAACTCCAAGTTGGGTCTTGTAACAAAGAGTTGGTCTCTCATAATTGTTTGAAGATGACATTCAAAGACTAATATTATGTATTGATTCAAGTTAACAAATAAATAAATTATTTATTCTTTATATATATTGGTTGAGAAAATGAAATAAATATATGCTGTTCAATTAATTTATGAAAAGTGGAAATTAGTTTTCAGGACACCGATTCACCCCCGCCTCTTAGTGTCAAGTATACATTTCAACAAATAGACTCCAGTCTAACTAGATATTTCCTCATTCACGTAAGGTCCCAACCCCAGACTATCAAACTTTTGGTGCATTCCAGGTTTTTCTCTTCTTTTGTCCCACATTAAGACTAAGTCCCCCTTTTTGAAATTTCTTGGCCTTGCTTTATGGTCAAAGGTTCCATTCACTTTATCTTGATTCTTTGTCATTTGATCAAAGGCCATTCTATGAGTTTCATCCAATTCCACGAGTTGATCAATTTTCCCCTATAATGCTTCTTTATCCATGGAGAAATGTTGGGATAATTACAAAGCCGAAATTTGGAGGTTCATAGGTAGACGTGCCTCCAACCAATAAACTAATTCAAAGGGGGATTTCTCGATAGAATTCTTAGTAGTTGTGTGGTCTACCCAAAGGGCATACTTGATCTTGCTATCCTAATTTTTCGTGTTCTCTCCAACAATTTTCTCTACAATATTCATGATGTTCTTATTGCTAGACTCTGTTAATCCATTTCCTTGAGGATAATAATTCAAGGAGCATGACAAGACAATCCCATATTTGAATAAAAAATCATTGAGCACTGTCGAACTGAAATCCTTGGCCTTGTCAATGGTTATATTCTTAGGAACACTAAATCTAGTGATAATATTCTCCTCAAGGAATTTCATTACCACCTCTTATGTTGCTTTCTTTGTCGGGACAACTTCCAACCATCGGGCGAAATAGTTTGTGGAAGTCAAAACCCATCAGTAACCATTACTAGAGTTGTCCTTGACCTCACCAATGAAATCCAGTCCCCATTGTTGGAAAAGTGCCTCTACAACAATTGGTTTTATAGGGAGTGTAGGGAGGTGTTTGTTACTAGCAAATAACTCGCAAGGCTAACAAGATATGATGTATCGATGTGTATCAGAGTAAATGGTAGGCCAATAATATCATTCCCTCAAAAATTTATGGGCAGTAGTGTGGGCTGCAAAATGGCCTCCGCAATATCCTGAATGAAACTCTGCAACTAGCTTGTCTGCTTCTTCTTTATTTACACACCTGAGGATTACCCCATCAAGGTTCCACCACCTGAGACCATCCTACGTCAAGCAATAATTCATGGATTTGAGCCTAAAGGCTCTCCTCTTATGATCAACAAGATGATTAGGACAATTAAGATTCTTCAAAAAGTAAATAATGTTTGAATACCATTCATCATCCTCAATTTTAGTTATGACCACATTGATATGTTATTTTTCTCCCATTCCTATAGCTTCATGATTGCTTTATGTCAAAATCTTAGATAATCCCTCGAATTTGATTATCTTGGATGGTTTGATCCCCAAGTCGTACTCTTATATTTGTGAAACCCGTTTTCCCTTTTATATAAGACAATATTGTTGTGATAGGACATCCTTTATGGCGGGGTACAGGACAAAAGATTTAATCTCGCTATACCCTCCATAGGTTCTAAAATGCTTGACGGACTTGACAATAGTGTAAGATTACTTTTCAGTAATGGTATAATTTAGCTCTAAGTACCTAAGGGATTTTCTCATGAAGGAGATTGATTTTTCATCTCCTTGATCATTCTTTCGCAAAAGAACCCCTGTAATGGTGTCTTCTGAGGTGAAAGAAAAGATGATGAAATCCTTAGAAAGATATGGACTAACTAGAACTAGCGTGACAATTATTTCCTCTTTGATATATTGGAAAGCCTTCTTACCCTCGTCATTCCATTCTAAACGGACATCCTTTTTTAACAAGAGATTAATTGGTTTCACGATTTTAGCAAAGTTTGGAATGAACCTCCTTATGAAGTTGATCTATCCAAAGAAAGATTGCAAGGATTTCTTGTCTTTAGGGAGAGGGATTTTCTTAATGGCTTCAATTCTTGAAGGATCTATCAAGATGTCTTCCTTGGAGATGATATGTCCTAATAACTTCCTTTATCCACACCCAAAATTGATTTATTTGGATTAAGAGAGATAGCATATTCTATGTACCTTTTAAAAATCATGTTTAAGTGTTAGATATGTTGATCTCTTTTCTTGGAGATAGTGGTTAGGTCATCTTGGTAAATCTCTATGAGATTCCCAATTAGATCCCTGAAAGCATAATCCATGGCACATTGGAAAGTAGCTCTTGAATTATTCAACCCGAAAGGCATTCTCAAATACTTGTAAGTTCCCCAAGGGGTAGTGAAAGTGGTTTTGAGATGGTCATCCTCCTTTACAAGTATCTAGTTATATCCTAAAAATTCGTAAAGCATGGACATCATCCCCGCTCGGATAACCCTTTGTAAAAGGTACTCCATGTTTTGAAAGGGACAATTGTCTTTAAGTGAGGCCTGGTTCAATTTTTTGAAGTCAACGCATATCCTGATGTCACCAGTTTTCTTTCAAACAATGACAGGATTGGACACCCAAGATGAGTACCTGATGGGTTCAATTATCCCTACCTCAACCATTTTTTGCAACTCCCTTGGGGAAAATTTCGGGTTCATTTGTATGAGTTTCTTCCTGAATTTTTTCATGCCTTATTTAAGAGGAATAGTGTGTTGTATAATGTCTTCATAGTATGCCCTTAAATCTTCATATGACCAGGAAAAAACATCCTTGAATTCTCTGATGAGAGTGATCAACTTTTCCCTCTCATCAGGAGTTGTCCCTTTCTCAAACTTGACCATTTTTGGGGATTCCTCAATGCCAATATTGAACTCGATGACTTCATCTTCAATATTGCTTGATGCTTTCCCTTTATACATATAATTTTTATCAAAAAGTAGATATAGGGGAACAATTCCTTTGGGTAAGGGTCTATTAGGTATATCCATAATGTCAATATTTCCTCCCTCAGCTAAAGGTTTTATCTAAGTTTCAGTGAATTCACCCTCATTTTGAAGAAAATGAGAGACTTGGTCCTCACTATCAAAAACTTTCCATTGTTCTAGATTTTCAGGTAGTGAAGGTCTAAAGTTTACTTCTACCTTGTACAGACCGATCTTGGAGGAACAAGGAAGCCACATTCTCCTCAATTTCACGTGCCCTTTCTTAGGCTTCAATCAAGGAAGAAGGGTGATATTTTCCTATTAGGAAACCACATGGGTATTTTATGGTTGACATGTAAGTATTGAGGAAACTGTGTTGGGTGGGCTCGAAATCTTGGGGAAAACTCTTCACAAGGGTGTTGAACATGTCATTAAAATCACATATACTTTCCCCTAGCTACCTCTTGCAATGGTGGAGTTCACTGTAAAGGGATATGAAATATTTCCTTTTGGAAAATCTCTTAATTATTTAAGATATCGAAAGGTATCCCAGTTTGTGATTATCCCTGTTGAGATATTGTCATACCAATCTTGGGCCTTCCTAACAAGATTTTAGGAGAAAAACTTCATCTGAACGTCCTCATACCGGTCATAAGGTTCAAGGGCCCTGAAAAAATTGTGTAGGTAATCCTCGACCATATTTGATTCTTCTCTTGAAAAGGTCAGAAGCCAATCTTTGAAACCATTGTGGATTTGGAGAGCTAATCCAGGGATATTAGCCACATCTAGGGGTTTGTAAGTTTTTTTAACCTATTGGTTTAGGGGAGTGTTTGGTGAACAAGGTATGGACGAGGTTAAAGGCCCTGAAGAAGTAGGGGAGGGTAAAGGTTTAGTATTTTTTGTCTTGTTTTTAGGAAGTTTAGGTATAGGTGGAGGGATAGGGTAATCCTTCCCTCAGGTTTGTCACATGGTGGATTTCCCATAAGAGTTGAAAATATCATCAAGAAAGGAAAAGGAAAGGGAAATTTCCTCAAGTGGAGTCGCTAGGAAAACTAGGGAAAGGCCTTGGGATAGTTTTCCAAAGAGTCATCAGGGCATGAAAGAGGATTTAAAATCCTCCCTGGCAACGGCACCAAAATTTTAACGCACAAATTGTAGGTTGGGGAAATCCTAACCCAATCCACACAATGGTGAGAACTATGGGAATACTTACCCACTGTCACCTTAGGTAAGTACTCACCTTGCTTTAGAGAAGAAGAAATCCTACATAAGGGGGTATCTTGGGTGACCCTAGGGAGAAATGAGATGGAAAGTGGAGTAATGGAAGATGATTCCCCTATAGGTCAAGGTAAGAAGTGGGAAAATGGCTTGGAAACAATTTTTGGAGATGGTCAATGGTTTCCAAATGTTTGAGTACATGCAGAAGAGAATTGTACATGCCCAAGACAAGAGAAAAACAAGTATATAAGCCCAATATTCCAATGGAAAAGAAAGTGAAGCTTGTTTTCCTATATAGCACCAATAAAAAATGATACAAATTAGAAAGTAAATGACAATAGAAGCTGCTAGATATGTCACTGAAATTCAAATAAATATGCAAGAGATTAAGCTAGCAATGACTAGTATAACTCAAGTAAGATAAAGCTAGACTTTAGTGATAAAGTAATATTGTTAAGAAAAGTTATTGAAGAGATATTATGACAATATTATTGCTGTAGAAAAAGGTTGCTACATCAGAAAAAAATCAGCCACCAAAAAACACTAATAAACCACTCAAAAGATGTGCTAGGGTTAGTAGATTATTATGGCAGCTTTTTAGCAATTTATGGCGGTTAAAAAACTGAATAAGAGAAAGAAGTTTAGATGAGTTTGTTGCAGCCCTAATGGCTGTAGCATGAATTTTATAAAATAAATAAGATTTCCTTGACCAATTAAAACGCCCCGGTGGCTCAAGCAAGTTATTAAGGAAAATAATTGATTCCACTTTAAACAATTTGAATATCTCGTAAAATCATGCATTCCAATGCAGTAATTTGTTTCTCCAATGCAATTTTCATATTAGTGTTTTGTATCTATTGGGTAAATGGAGTCTTGGATATAATATTTATATCCACAACATCACTAGGGATGTAGGCTCTTCTACTTCCTAGTGCATGAAAAACCAACTAAGGTAAAGCTAGGAGGGTGTAAGCCTTTTTACTCCTCCTAGTAACCTTGTAAAAAATGACTTATCAACTAGTAAATAGCATGAACCTTGGTGGAGGGTGTATGCTATTATACTCCTCCAAGGGTTTTAGACGAGAATATCAATGAAACTAGAGGAAAAAAAAAACAAATGAAGAAATTTCCTTACCAATTTCATAAAATAACAAGATCAAACACTAGTTACCAAGCAATATCCATCCATAAGCAAGAGAACAAGCCTCCAAGAGGTTTGCACCACCTTGGCTCCACAATATACCAAGAGAAAACACCCTAAGATATTTTCACAAGAGAGATATGATCCAAATTGCCCAAGTAGGGAAAAAAATTCGGCCAAGTAGTCTTTCTCACATATGAGAGATATGTCAAAATGAAATGAAAATTATTTGTATTTATAAAAAACTCCTAAAAATTGTTTGTCCACATAAATTTAGGGTAGACCACAAAGTAAGGAGGCCAACCCCCCTTCAATTTTCCCCTTTACAAAATAATTTTAATTTTCACCTGAATAAAACCCTAAAAGTGTGACGTCAACCCTTTCTAGGGTGACGTCTTGGCCACTTCGAAAAATCGTTGAACTTGAGGACAAATTTGTTGGGCCTCCAAAGGCCTTCCCTTCATGCATCAGGGTATTCTCTCCAAGGTCCAAGGGATATCCCTCATCAAAGTGCCAAGTGTCCATCAAACACCACCATCACCACCAAAACCTTAGCCCTAACGTGACGTTAAGCCCTCAAAGATGATGTTTTAGCCTCCAAAGTCAAATTGTTGGAATTTCAAGGGCTAGGTGAGATCCTTCAAGGTGTCTTCCTTTGCCTCCGAAGGCAATTCTCATCTCCTATATTGCCCCAAGGCCTGGGCCATGGTATCCAACTAGTGTGCTTTCTGCCCCAATGAAGGCCCAAGTTGGTCTTATTCCTCCAAAATGTCCACCAACAAGGTCCTGCAAATATAGACAAGTTCTCCCTCCAAGGATCTCAAGTCAAACCATCATGGAAAGTAAAACCACATTTAATATAAGATCCACCTAAGAATGTACATCAAAAACTACCTCATCAAATTAAACAAATGCTCAAAGACCCTATGCAATTTGCCAAGTTTAGGTATGAGAGGGTTGACAAGG
>SNQJ01S0040628.1:15343-31350 GCA_010110895.2 Picea sitchensis | reverse complement strand
GCGTTAGGAACTACACACCATAAGTAATAGCGACATTAATGACACATCATCGAATGATCATCAAGGCACCATATCATTCTAGTAATCAACACAAGTGACTTAAAATTCCAAGGCGTAAGCGAAGTGAATCCTAAATCAATCATAAGGGCACAATAGAGGGCACAATGAATTTTTTTTTATTCTATTTCCAGGCGCGAGGGAAACATCTATTTTACTCCAGATGCACACTTAAATCAACAAGGAAATCAACCATGGAACTACAATTATTCCACGATGCACGCATGATCCCATTACTAGATAATATAATCAATCATCAAATGTTGCGCGAGAGTAAAACCATCAAATATTTCATGGCGCAACAAGCTATCCGCTCGACAATCTTACATTAGTCTTAATTACATACCCATTAATCAACATTTAATTCCAGACACATTAAATTACATGCATTAATTTAAGGGCACATTCTACTTTACATACAATAAGACTAGATGATCAACTGCACATAAGGAAGGAGAATCCACAAGAGCTAGAGCACAGTAGTGAACTATTACATAGTTGATCAACATTAAGTTAAGGTACAAGACTATAACAATTCTAAATCAAGCACACATCCACACCATTCTAAGGTCGCAAGTATAAACTACCTTATCGCTCATCAATAAATAATTAATCGTTGCACAAGGTTAAATAAGTTTTGATTCAATCCAACAACATTGATGTAAGGGCGCAAGGAAATCTAGTTATTAAACAGTCATGCCACAACATAAATTAAGGCGCAATGTAGTCAACAAAAGTCGACATTTATTCCAAGGCGTGCAAGAATATAAAATCTAAACAATAATTTTTCAAGGCGCAAGAAGTAAATAGCCAACAACCATTCATTACCTTGAATTTTTATTGCGCTCAAGAAGAGTAGAATCTAAACATTATACAATACAATCCAATGCGTGCATTTAACCTTATTTGCTAAATTGAACATGCATCATCATTAACATATGCACACAAATATCTAAATAATAATCACAGTAAAATCCTTTTGCCAGATTAACATATTCACTGATCAATCATTGCACACAATAATCCAATCAAGGAATTCATCCAATAACATTGTGACAAGCACATTAGTAACTAAGGCGTAAAAATTTACACTTCAACTTAGTTCAAGGTGCAAGAGTGATCAACATTAATTCAAGTGAAAGAGAAGGGTAAAACTTCATCAGTCACAACGAAAAGTGTTGAGGAGTAGGTGTAATCACTTGTTTGAGATGCGTGCGTGATCTAATCTACAAGTTAATCATAAATCATCAAAATTTGATGCACGCATTTATTAATAATCACTTAATTAAACATTGATCATACTTAATCAAGGCGCAAGGGATCCACATAATATCTTCATAAAAGCAATCCATAAGTGATTCTTCTGTCTAGCTTAAAGGTGACCTATCTAGGTATAAAGAGCACACCTCCCTGCATTTAGGCTTTACCCAACCTCTCCATACATCGCTATAATAATGTACCAATATGAGGTCACCTTTTCAAGTAATTACAAATATACAATTTCTAGCTATTAGATAAGGACTTAAAAGAATAATCTTTTTCAACCATTATTACCATATCAACCTTATTCAACAAACATTCAAAATCAATAATATAACATTAGCTTACTATTTGAATAAAAAAAATCATCGTCATTAATAATTATATTTTAATGAATACAATGAAGAGGGTTAATTAAAACTGGAACCACCAATCAAAAACCAACTTACGATTTTACATCCATTAAACAAATTTTAAGTTAACATTGCCATTACTTTTATAAAATCGAGGACAACAAGGTATTTTGACTGACTAGGTAATTAATTAAATCCGTTTTTAAGAAAAGGCGGTTGTTCATCTACCCAGGCGCAACTTAACATGCAAGGTGGAGTAGGAAGGGAATCCCAAAATGAAGTTATTGAACGAGGACGACGTGAGCAAAAAATTCACTGGACAATGTGCCATGCTAAGCGTAATTCCTTGAAGACGCACCGATTCTCTGAACTGCTACCTGGAGAGGCGACCTCGCTGGCGCGAGTATCAGTGACGGGAGACTATGCAGAGATTGATAATTCTACGAGGTATTTTTTCGCTTATCGTTCTTTGATAAACTATTCATAGCTACGGATGGAAAGAATGACCAGATGGCTCTGAAATTATTCATAGTCTTGCAGGTGAGAGTATAAGTAGCTTGTGTAACAGGTATGAAGCGAAAGCCATGAATCCATTCTCATTATTAAGGCGTTTGATCAAGAACTTTGTTGTAGAAACCNGGAAAGAATGACCAGATGGCTCTGAAATTATTCATAGTCTTGCAGGTGAGAGTATAAGTAGCTTGTGTAACAGGTATGAAGCGAAAGCCATGAATCCATTCTCATTATTAAGGCGTTTGATCAAGAACTTTGTTGTAGAAACCTGCATTAGGTTTAGCATATGTTTTCTCCACCCTTACCCTAGGTGATTTAATGAATTGGGATCTCTTATTCTCTCTACCAAGGAATGATGTAATGCAACGAGATTTATTTTGATTGTAGGTATCGATCAAGAATTTTTTAGTACAAGTAATCAACACAAGTGGTAATTTAGAAACTATTTGATAATGTCTATTGAGAAGGGCGAACAAAATTCTAAACAAGAACAGGGTAAGCGGTGCAGTAGTAGTCAGACGACAACTGTAGTGCAATGTCTGTGATGCGTTGTATCTTCAGGTATGGAGGCAATGGGGTTTCAATAGATAAATTTTGCCACTGAGACTGTAGAATATGCAAATAAAAATATCAAAATTCTAAACCCTCGTCAAGAAATGCTCAGTTTCAACTGCTGGTTTCGTTGAGGGCTTGGTTGCACTACAACTTCTCCAATTGCGGGAAAACTCACTCCATTCATGCTCACTCTTGAAAGGATAATGTAATATTTGAAACCGGTTTATGATTTGAATTAACATGATGTAATGAATCAATTCTTTCTTAGTTATGAGCTGTAGAAAAAGACAACGTGGTGGTTATCATCCATCCAAAATGCATAAGGATTTTCCAATCGCAGGGGTTGAGAGGAGAAGATAAAAGGCTGAGGTAAAAAGCGGGGAACGCAGAGGTTTGTCCTCCAAATCACCGAGAAATCCATCTAAATGAAGCGCAGGGGAGAAAACAACGAGGCAAAAGGAAAACCAAACATAAATAACCAAATCTGGTTACAACTCAAGCTGCATGGAGAATGCATTCAAATACATTGTTTTTATACATATGCAGTGAAAAGGAAAACATACACAAATAACCCAATTTAAGCACAAAATCCTTCTTCGTTTCAGATCTACTACCAATAAATTACCCACTATAGTTCTAGAGATCCATTAAAATTTTCATCAACAACTAACCTATACACATAAGTTAAAAAATTACAAATGCAAACTTAACTTGCGTACTCCGAAGGCGAAGAATCCGAAGTGGCTGTCCCACGCTTGCACTCCATCCAACTCCTACTTACTAACCGTTGAGACCTCACCGGTACCTCCCAGACAACACCAAGGGTGCTCTTCTTCCTCTTGAGCCCCCCGAGCCGCAAAGGGGCCAATTACACAAACTAGAGAAAGTTAGCTCCCAACTCTCCTTGCAAGGTTGAGCTACCACTCTCTATCCGAGCTAGGCATCCCAACTCCCACATGAAAAACCAATCATGAGAAATATTGGCAGCATAACCTTACGCCTACCAGACGTGCCCCATTCTCCTCCTCTGCCATTTCTTTTATAGAGATTTCTTAGTGACTTGTTTCCAAAACGCACACTAAATTATTTTTATTAATTTATTATTAGGAAAATTCTTCCCCGTACACTTGTCACCCGATCCCTTAGTTGCACTAGAAATTCATTTAATTAATTAATTTTAATTGCCAATTTCCCTCACCCAACTAAAAGTGTTCCTAAAAATGCTCCTTGATGTCCCTTTATTCCATCACATTCCCTTAATGACTGACACCTTTCTTAAAGCTTAGTTGAGTTCGAAAATGGAAAGTTCCCTAGACTAGATTCCCTCCTATGTGATTAAGTTTCTCCTTTTTATCTAAGTTCGAATTTAGCAAGTTTTGCACAAAGCCAACAATTAATCTTTCAAAATAATTTTAATCCTCCAATAATTTTAAAATTTAATTTTTACCCCCATTTTCTTCACCCCCCCTTTATTACTTGCTTAATTATTTTTTAGTTCTCATATCCTACTTAGACCTAGGCTTTAAATTCAAGTAGGCTCACCAAAATTGTTTTTAAGGGAAATTTTATAATTTTTAAACTTTACTCATGCAACAATTATCTTAAGGCTAACCAGGTCAAATGAGATATTGTTTTCTAGGAACCTAGGTTCATTGACTCACTAGTGTTAAAACCACGATGTTCCCTTCAAGACGCACTACGTGATCCAAGGGTGCCACTCACCTTCATTCAAGTTGCATCTATGCGACGTGCCCTTCAAGATGCACTACATGCTCCAAGGGTGACACTCGCCTTTTGACTGATTTTGGTAAACGTCTAACCCCTGGAGTAAAAAATCCATCGGAAAAACTTGTGGGAGACTAAGGGCCTCTAAGGAATAAGGAACCTGCCTTATTGCGCGTCCCTTAGAATCTTCGTGAGCGACTATCTTAGTCTACCCTCATGACATCGTGGATCTCTCCAACTAGGTAATCGTTAACCTACAGTTCGAGCCATGGCGAGAGTGTTAGTAGGATGTGGCAGGATGACTGCCACACCTCTCCCTCAATATCTCTGGTTTTCGTGCATGACCCCTTTACTCCAAATGTGAGTCTGATTAGCAAGCTATCGTCAGCCTGCATCCATCAAAAAAACATGTCAGCGAGCCATAAAGAACCTCATAATATACCAATCATATGTCACATATGCAATAACATAAATATTCAAACCATAAATAGTCCACTCCCTGACTCGATCGAGAGTCCAATGGGGGTCCATCGATGCCATCGACATCCTAAATCAGTCCAGAGTCTTGCACACTTAGGAGAAACCAGTCAATAGCACCTGTTGATACCAATATAATCAAATAACATATTATCATATCCACAACATCATCATAATCCATAAGCGAAACAATCAATCATATAAGGAACCAGATCACTTGCACACAAGTGTCCTCAAAGAATAAATCCAATCAGGTGTGCGCAAGAGTATGATGTTACAACTATGCTACTCAGTATCCTTGTTTAATAAAACAACTTTCAACCAAGTGAGCTAATATTAAATACACAACAAATGTTATGAAGGCAAAGTGAGTTGTTTTTTTCCCCCTTTTTTTATACTATTTTCCTTGAAGTTCATGCTTATCCCCAAAACTTTTTTTTCCTGCAAAAAATCTCAACATGGTCCCACACAAAAACAAGCAAAATATTTGGAAAAAAAATACAAATATTTACAATAATGGGGTTAGATCTTAGTTAGATTTCCTAAAAAATGCAAGTTGTCTCTTTGTTTCTAATTCGTTGAACTCACATAAAGCATAAAACAAAGAGAATGCATAGAAAAGAAAACACTTTCCTCTATGTTTCTAATTTGTTGAGATTAAACAGAGTGCATGAAAAAGAGAATACACATACCAAAAAGAGTAGCAAACCAAAAATATAAACAAAAAAAATGGAAATACTAACTCTATAAAAAAATCGAAGGGAATAATCAAACATTATACCTTTAGATTTGACAAAAAGGTTGTATTTTGGGAAAATGAAAACCTTTTTGAATGAAACAAAAAGAATTTCCAACTGAAAGAAACACTTTGGACATGATGGAACAATCTGGTCAGTCTATAAATACACATAAATAGTAGAACATAGGAACATTCTATCTCATAAGGTGACACAGTTTCAAGATCTTGATCAACAATGAGAGTGGGTCTTCAAATGGGCTTTGATACCATGTTCGACGAAAAAAAGTATTTCCACACACAAAGAAAACTTAATAAATCACTCACATAATCAAATCAAAGATCAATACACTGATATATTACATGGTTTTCAAAACCTTTAAAGAGGGAAAAAATCCATGGCCCCAACCAACACGACCACTTGAGGCAATATATTAATGCAAAAGAAAAATATTTTACAAGAGAGTTTCTCACAACCAATCTTTTGAAAATTACCCTCCATGCTCTTTAAATAAATATCATGGACCAATCGGGTGCTAAGCCATGGCTCAATATAGACATTAGTATCGAGGATAATATGAGACATCTAATCACTTTATTTCTAGAACATATCACGACTGTCATATTACATAACTAAAAACTCATATTAATGTATACTAAAGAAACATATTAAAGAACATACTTTTACCTAAAGACACATTAGAACAAATTGATCTTAAAAACTTCCTAAGTGTTTAAATATCCATATCATCAAATCATAATGAGGAAAGAAGACATTCCCAAATAAGCCTTTAGAATACATGAAGGTTATTATGATTTTTTAGTGATACCATTTGGCCTTATTAATGCACCTTCAACATTACATATCTTGATGAATTCTATTTTAAAACCCTTCCTTTGAAAATTTGTGCTAGTATTTTTTGATGATATATTAATCTACAAAAATATTGGGAATATTATGTACAACATGTTGACATGGTATTAAAACCATTGGAAGAGAAACAACTATATGCAAATCCTTCCAGTGTTCCTTTGGCGTTCAAGAAGTAGAATATTTGAGTCTTATTGTATCTCATGAAGATGTCAAATTAGACCCTAACAAAATTAAAGCTACGATGGAATGGACAATTCCCAAAACCTTAAAAAATATTAGAGGATTATTCAGATTGACGATCTATAATATAATTTTTTTCAAGAATTATAGTCAAATAACAATACCTCTAATAGAATTATTAAAAAAGGAGGAGTTTTCTTGGACTTAAGAAGCAACCAAATCTTTTGAAAATCTTCGGGAGGCTACATGTACAACTCTTCGTGATGCCTCGGGGCATGGAATTGGTGCAGTTTTAATGCAAGGAAAGCCAATTGCCTTTGAAAGTATCTAGCTTAAAGGAAAAAAACTTACTCAAACCCATTTATGAAAATGAAATGTTCCATATTACATGCAGTCAATAAATGGAACCCTTACCTAATATTAATACACTTCAAGGTAAAATCATATCTTGATATTTTTAATCACTTCTTGGAAAAACAATTATCTTCAAAAGCGCGACAAAAATGGGTTACAAATATGCTAGGTTATGAATTTTAAATTATATACAAAAAGGAAAATAAAAAATGGTGGCAAATGCACTTTTAATGAAAGAATAAGATACAAGGGGATTATGATGTAGGGTAAAAAAAAACTTCCTAATAAACCCAACAATGAAGGTTCATCACCTTACCTGAGTAAAATATATATAGGAACCCCCAAATCATCCATGTTATTGTATCCATATACCCTTAATCCACCATTTAACTATGCCTTGAATTTTCATTTTTTAACGTGTCTGTCAATTAGAATTGCCATCACTTAAATTTTTTGTCAACTGGCCATCAAAACCACCGGGCCAATAGAAAATAACCTTATAACTTCGCTGTTGTGTTAACCAGTCACCAGAACCACCATGCCACCGATCACACCAGACCATCAACTTGTTACTAGTCATCATCCCACCAGGCCTTGGGATACATAGACAATGCACATTTTCTCATTTAACTCTGGTCTGGTTAATAGACTTTTCTTAATGGGAATTCAAGCAAGTCTGTTAATCAATGATATGTTAACTAGCCCACCGACCACTGGGGAAGTGAAACACTTGTTTCTTTTGAAGGTTTTAAGACCCATTCTAGTTGAAATAGAACTCTACGCAAGATGATGATTACACTTAATTAAACTTGTAAAAGAGACTTCTTGATGCCATATTTATTAAACTATTTGTTCCATGGAAAAACCATGGACTTCGTCCTAAAATTCACTGAGAAAATAACTGGAGCTATTTGATAGATATATAGAAGGAATTACTCATAACTATGATAGATACTAGATGTTGATAGAGCTCTCGTTCACCAATAATATAACTCAATCAATATTTGAAATCACACCATAACCTCAATCACACATACATTCAAATTCATAAATCTTTACTATAACTAAAGTTTGGAAACAAGTGCCCATTCAAGGGGTTTGTATGCGATTAATAATATTTGAAAAAAAAACTACATTCCCTTACTAAGCAGTCTCACCTATTGCATTCTCATGCCCATGGTTTTATTTATACAAACAAGAGGAAATCGATTTGAGTAGGGTCGATCCTCTATTTTTTGGAAAATTTAAACAAAATCATCTAATTTTCTTAACACCTAATTTGTTTCCTTGAATAGGATTGAATCCAAACAATCCTTTCACTCACCCTAGATTTTCTAACTCCTTCAATTTTCTACATGAAATAGACCATTCTGTTACATTACATGGAAAATCACTCTCTCTTCGTAAACACACTTGGAACTATTCTAGAACTATGAAAATCTTAGGAAAATAAACAAAATTACAACATTCCATAACATTAGGGAAACCAACCTCCTCTCATAAATTCATAAGACCTTCTAGAGGTCAATTACTGAGTTGAGTTTGAAAGATGCTCCTGCATCAGACTCCCAAGGAAAAAAAGATATTCATAGACTCTTGTCTACGAGTTCTTCAATATTTCCGGTTGTGCCTTCAATATTTATAGTTCCCACTCTAAAGTTTGAAATTTCAATAAATCCAAGTGCATTTGAAACTTATTCCTTCACAAGTGTGCCAATACCAATCTCCATCCTCAAATTCATCTTTCTTCTCTTCAAATTTTCTTTATACTTGTATTTGTCATTGTTGTCTCGAATATTTGTCTTATCTCTGCATGCAATTCTTGCATGATTATTGTAATTTCTTCACCATTTTCACCCTTTATCTCCTGCTTACTCAAATTACATAATTTATAAACTTTCCTAAGATGTATTTCAATCACAATCTGACATGTATTTAGGACAATTCTCCTGGTTGGTGAATTATTACAAGCAATTTATAACTGCATAAGTACTTGATCCCTTTGTTTGGAAGGCTTCTTTTATGGGATTCTCAAGACACTATCCAGTCTTGTGTTAACCACCTCTATTTGTTTGTAGGTTTGAAAGTGGTAAACTGACCTGAGATTGATATTGGTTTCCAACTTTGTCAAAAACATTTGATCAACATCTGTCACTTTTGTTAAATTTTCTTCTCCTGGATCCCAAAGTCTGCCTGCTTCATGTAGGTTGGATTTAATTTCACATGTATATCCTCCTTGCAGCTTGAATTCTCATTGAATATCAAACATCTTTGTAATTTCTTTGATTACACCTGCACATGAAACAAACATATTAAAGAAAACATTTTTTTCTTCATTCTCCTTACTCCATTTTTCTACATTGCTACATCTTTTGATGTTCTCACATTCTCGATGGACTTCAAGGTGCCCATTCTCATCCCTTTCTTGCTTTACTCTTTCTTATTCAAACATATTGTCTCTAAGATAATTATCAAGAAAATTTTCATGTTCTTGATATGTAACATATGTAAATACAACAAGTTATTTGGTTTTTTTCTCCATATTCTCCGTTTTAGCTTCTATTTCTTGTACATCCCTTCATATTCTTGTTCTCGATTATTTCATACACTTATACTGAAATATGAAATCATTTTTACAACTATCGCATGCTTCTTCTATTGCTTTTTGCTCATACATCCCTAATTCAATAAAAAAAAATCAGTCTAGATTTCCATGCATTCCCCCCTATTACTTTTTGACATTGAAGAGTTATTAAAACTCTTCTACCTTCACTTTGTCTCTTCTCATGCATTTTTATAGCACAAAAATACAACTTCCTTTCTCGACTCATGAATTTCCCAATTATCTCAAACAAACATTGTTAAAAAATTCTTTCAACTTCATAGGATACTAGATTCTTACTAAATAAGAAATCATCCAACAAAGATCTCATACCTTCAGGATAATTTCTTAATCCATATACCTGTGGATTATTCTTCAAATTTATTATCATGAAGTAATGATCAATCAAACTCTGTTTTTGGGTTATCATTTCTTCAACTTGGTTGTCATTCAAATAATTTCTTCTCACTTCTATCTTATTTCTAATATGGTCTTCTTGGTCTTCAAGCTTCATACCTACATAATCATATTTGTCATAATATACTGAAAATAAGAATTTATACCACATATTCCATTTTAAAATTTCATGTGCTTCATTATTGAATTGATATTATTCTTCCTTATGAATTTTCAGAGTTCCTCCAAGCCAACACATGACTTTCATCATACATTCATCTTGTTCAGAATTGGTTATATGCTATCTTGGTTCTAAAAACTCCAACCTTTTTTTTCCTTCCTTATTGTACACCACATATGTGTAGAATACCACCCCTTCATGTATTTCATGTGCATTAGCCATTCCTTGAAATTATAGTTCACTTCCTGCAACTTATTGGTTACACTTGGCACATTCAATCTCTTCATTATCCTTCAAAACAATTTCTTGTTTTGCATCTTCTTGTTGTATATGAAACACAATTTTGTCTCCAATATTTCCCTTGTTCACCCATTTGAATGGGTTCCTCCCAATTATAAATACATTTAATTTTTCATCAAGATTAAAATCATACACCCAATACTTCATAGTCTTAAGGTCACTTAATAAACTTATGACCCTATGAAAAGGATCAATTAGATCATGCAATATTTCATATGTATATGCTTGAGTTGTGTCCTCATTTACAATCCTTGAACTTTTGTTGATTTCAACAACATTTTTTTTCTCTTGGTTGTCCTTTAAAACAAATTTATGTTCTCGACTTCTTTGTTGTGCATTCTCTTCAAGATTTTCCTCATACTTTAGTAAGGCATATGGCTGCCTCAAAATATCATCATAAGAATCCACTTGCTTCTTGATTTCTTTCAAATTAATGTCCTGCTCCTTGTTTCCAAAATCCTTATGCTGACTTGATGGTCCTTATGCAAATTTTTTCTCTATCATAAGGTTGTTTCCTTTCATTTCCTTTGCTGAATTATTCTTGACTCTATCCCTTTGAGACAATTCTGCATTGTCCTCTTTATTTATGAATTTTTTTAATGATTGTTCATCTGTTGAAAGATTAATTGTCAAAAAAGATTAATTGTTGAAAGTTTAGTTGTTGGAAGATTGGTTGTCATTGATGTCAACCCTTGAACAAGTTTCATGTTGAAGTAAAGTAGATGTAAACAAAATATAACAAGTTGCATGTCAGTTTCATGTTAAAGTAACTGTAAACAAAATTTAACAAGTTACATGTTAGTTGCATGTCACAGTAACTGAAATAGAATTCAACAAGTTGCATGTGAGTTGCATGTCATCATGAGTTGCATGGAATTTGCATGTCATCATGAGATCCTCATTAAAAAATAGAGAAGAGTCAATTGGATAATCACTTATGAGAATAAAAGTTAGATATTTGAAGCAATGAGTCGAAGGAAGAGATGTCGAGTCAAGTAAGAAGTTTATAGGAGCCAAGAGTACAGAGAAGAGGTTTTAGACATAGATTCTTTGAGTAAATCCACAACTTTCAAGAGGAAAAGTGCATGCATCCACGAGCTATAGTGACAAAAAGTGCGGATACCCACGGGAAGACAGTGCATAGGGTCGTAGACCTGTCAGGAAAATTTGTTGAATATTAGGGATCTAAAACTTAGGTCAACTACAAGATTGAAGGTATGTCTTCCTATGTGTTTTAGGGTGAGTATTATGAAGAAATCAAGAACAAGTATGTCTTCGTGATTCAAAAACATTTAATTTGGAGAATTCTCTTATGAATATTGGTATGAGGTGTGTGTAGTTGCAATCTTGATGAGTTATTGATATCAGTAGCAACACCATAAATATTAGCTATAGTAGAAACAACAGGTTATAAGTGACAAAGGTAGTGACATACTGGTCTACATTTATATTTCAGGGCGGTTGGACAGGGAAAGGAAAGGGGCTGTAGCCTCCTTTTGGTTGGAGCCGGATAAATTAGGGAGTTGGACCTTCCTTCAGGTTGCAGCTTGTAAATAGGGGGTCGGAGCCTCGTTCCAGTTGTAGCTAGAGAAATAGGAATTTGGTGCTTCTAATAAATGTACTCTTTGATAAATAAGAAGAACATTCCGTGTTTTTTTCCCACATTTGGTTTCCACGTACAATTCTAGTGTACTATGTTTATGTGTTGTCTATGCATTGAATTATGGTGATTTGAATGCTCATGATATTTATTGGAGGTTTTATATTGTGATTAAAAGTACTAATTGTGTTCATACTGAATCACCCTCCCCTCTTAGTATTCCAACAATTGGTATTAGAGCAGGTCCTTCAGGAAGTAATCTAACCACTAGAAGGAGATCATGGAATACACTAAGACTAGAGAACCCACGTTTGACAATGAGAACTATACCTTCTAGAATAAAATGATGAAAACCTTTTTACACGCACATGGATTTTATGTTTTTCAATCAATAATATATGGGTATACAACACCAACCACTCCCCCAACCAACATAGATGGAAAGAAACTCAGTGAAAACAACTCAAAGGCTAAAGGTACTATTCTGAGTAGTCTAGTTGATTCAATATTGGTCAAATTTATGCATTGTGATAGTGGAAAGGATCTTTGAGATAAAATCCAAAATATTTATGAAGCTGATGCCAAGGTTAAGGGAGCTAAGCTTCAATTTTTCAGAGCTAAGTTTGAACAATTGAAGATGAAGGAAGATGAAGACATTGCAACCTACCTTTTGCGATTTGACTAAATATTTAACACTATTAAAGGATTGGGAGTAGAATTTTATGACTTAGTGGTTGTTCAAAATGTATTGAGGTCTCTTCCTATGATATTTGATCCTAAAATAACATCCCTAGAAGAAAGAGCAGATCTCGATACATTGAGAACGAGTGAGCTACATGGAATATTTACAACCTATGAAATGAGAATAGAACATGAGAACCCAGTCACTAAGGAAGAACCTTTCAAGGAATAAAAAAAGACAAATAATAAGCACATGAAAAATTCAAAACCAGGTTGCAGCTATAGTGATAATTCAGACGAAGATGAAGAGATGGATAACTTCGTAAGGAAATTAAAGAAATGAATCGACACGTATAAAGGTATGCTTCCATTGATTTTTTTTAATTGTGGTGGTATTGGTCATTTTGATTATAAATTTCCTCATAAGAATAAAGATAGTGATGAAGAAGAAGTTTCTAAAATGGAAAAGAAATATCAAAAGGGAAACAAGAGAATAAACAAAAATAATTTCTTCAAGAAAAGTTTCTACTCAAAGGAGGATAGTTCCTCATCAAACGAGGAYGATAATGGTAGTGAAAACGATTCAGAAAGAGTACTCTTCATGGAATTAGAAAATGATTCCAAAGAAGAAGGTGAAGTTGATCTTAGAGCAGAGATAATCAGTGCATTAGAAGAACTCTAGAAAGAAAGAAAGAAAAACAAGTCACTTAAGGCAGAGTTAAAAATGAAAGAGTGATCTCAGAATTCCAACTCTAAAGAAATCAGGCAGATGATCATAAGTCTAAAAATTCAAACAAAATAAGACAAAAGAATTGAGGAATACCTTATAAGTGATCTAGAAGAAAAGGATAAAATGATTGGAAGCTTGGAAGCATAAATAGTCTCTTTAAGAAAATATCTTCAGAAGAAAGATGTGCAGTAGAAGAGCACCAAAATATTGGATCAAATCATCATCAGTCAAAGACCATCCAATGACAAATCCAGACTAGGATACAATCAAGTACAAAATGAGAAGGGATCAAGCTCCAAGAAAACAGAACAAAGAATCTATGCAAAGTCTGTCAGAGATTCAGTCAATAAGGAAGAATGCAAGCCTCCAAATATGAACATTCTGGAAATAAAGAATACTCATGAAGAAAAATTCAGAAGGAGTGGATCACAAAGAAGATCATATATTATTAGGTATCAAATATTATTTTATGATCACTGTTTTAATTGTGCTAATTTTGGACATAAAGCTGTAAACTGCAGAGCCTATGCCAAGAACAAAAGAAACAATGTAGGGTACTTAAATAATAGTTATCCTAGAATATATTATGAAGCATACAACATAAACCAAAATGGTTTTGGTTCATTGAGAAATGAAGTAGAATGATACAAATGTAAGAATTTTGGTCACATAGCAAGGAATTGTAGATTGATTATTCCACCCAGGGAATCAAAGAAAAAAATTAATTGTAAGATATCATAACCATAAGAGATACAGAAAAGAAAACATAATCAATTCTCTCTTTCTCTACAATCCCAACAAAGGAAAAGTGATTGGTATGTTGATAGTGGTTGTTCAAATCATATGACAGGTGCCAGGAACATGTTTCTAACACCGAAGAAAAAAAGAGATGGATCATTTTCATTTGGAAATAATCATTAATCTAAGATTATAGGTAGAGGAACAATTAAGCTTGGAAGTAAATATGCCATGGTAGAAAATTCTCTACTGGTTGAATATATGAAGCACAATCTGTTGAGTGTAAGCCAAATGTGTGATCAAGGACTAACACTTTAGTTAGACCCAGAGAAATGCGAAATAAGGAAAGACGGATTAGGCAGGTTAGTGGCGAAAACTATAAGGACTCTGAACAACTTATATGTTTTGAATGAAATTGGAAAGAAAAATTGTTGTTTAGGAAAGGAAAATGAAAGTTGGCTCTAGAACAAAAGAATGGGTCACATGCACTTTGCAAATATTGTCAAAATTAGAAGAAAGGAAGCAGTAAGAGAAATGCATGAAATTTCAAAGCCAACGAATACTCTATGTAAGCATTTTCTATAGGGAAAATAGACTAGGACCAAGTTCAAATAAAATTAGTACTCAACGACAAAACCTTTGGAGATTGTACATACCGATATATGTGGACCAACTAGAACAAAGGGATTAAATGGTGAACAATGCTTCATGCTAATCATTGATGACTACACAAAAATGACTACAGTTTTCCTTCTCATGAAGAATTCAGAGGCATTAAAACACTTCAAGATATACAAAGAGATGGTTGAAACAAAGACAGACTTGAAAATCAAATGTTTGAGATCAGACAATGGTGGAGAGATTATATCAAAAGAATTCATGTATTTTGTGGTGAACATGGGACAAAAAGGAAATTATCAACAACCAGGACACCTCAACAAAATGGATTTGTTGAAAGAGAGAACATGATAGTACATGAAATGGCTAGAACCATGTTGAAATATTCCAAGTTTGGTGACATCTTTTGGGCACAGGAAGTACATACAACATTTGACATCCTGAACAGAGGAATGTTGAGAATTAATAGTGATAAGACTCCCTACGAGCTATGGAAAGGAATACCGACAAATTCGAAGCATTTTAGAGTGTTTGGAGGCAAGTGCTACATCAAAAGAGAAGATGGCAGGATTGGAAAATTTGACTCCCGAGTTGACAAAGGCATATTTTTTGGGTACTCAAGCAAAAGAAAGGAATACAAATGTTTCAATATGAGACTCAACAAAATAGTGGAAAGCATCAATGTACAGATTGACGAGACAAGTGTATGAAATAACAAAGAAGAAATCAAAGACTCAACAGAGTACGAAGGATAAGAGGATTTGAAAGAAGAAATAGAAGAAGCATAAGAAGAAGAAGAAGAAGAAGAAGAAGAGAAGCCAGAAGTAGAGCTATAGGAATATGACCAACAAAATATTGAGATATCTCCCAAAACGCCTAGTTGGTGAGTGTATAAAAATCATACACAAGAACATATCATTGGTAATAAATATGCAAGAGTTGAAACTCGAAGAAAATTACACTCACTAGAACAAAGACATCTAGCATTGTTGTCAACAATTGAACCCAACAATTTTGAAGAAGCCAACACTGATGAAAATTGGATCAAAGCTATGGAGGAAGAATTGGATCAGATAG
>SNQJ01S0040628.1:0-14401 GCA_010110895.2 Picea sitchensis | reverse complement strand
CTGTAATTATGAGACTCTTATCTTATCTTCAAGAATCTCATGTATAAAAGAGAGTGTTCTCTCTTCATTTGGGGGAGTTAGAGATGAGATATTAGACTTATATTATCTTGAAGTCTTAGAAGGGGATTCTTAGCTTTGAATTGTATTCTTTCATTTGTCATGCTTTCATGATTTGTCATTTGATTCTTGTAATGTAATTTGAGATAGCATTATTGTGTGAGCTCACATATGTCTTTTGTCATTCAACTCTTCACATGTTGTATTTCTTTCCTAGATTAATTTCCTGCTTTCCTAGATAGTCTTTCAATGTTTTCCTAGATTAATTTCATTTCAACAATTTAGATTAGATTACTTCTAATTCAGTCCTGCATATATAGTGTATGTTCTTCGTAAGCCTATGAACCTCGGATTGACAAATTAAATAGTTGGGCAAGTACTACAACAAAATTAAACGACAATATTTCTGCCTAACATTTTGGCGCCGTTGCCGGGGAAAACACAATGAATTGAAGTTTAGTTTGATTTTTCTGCAAGCGTACACTAGGGTGTGTTTCAATTTACTGCAAGTATGATTTACATGCATTGGTAAGGGGTCATAGTAGCTACTTGAGTGGAGACTCCTCATGTTCTCCCTTCTAACTCTAGAGTGTGAATTTCAATTTCCGCAAGTGTGATTTCAATTTCAGCAAGTGTGCTTGATTTTACCAATTGTGAAGAGTATTTGTTTTCAGCATGAGTGTTTAATTTTTTTTTTTACAGAGTGTGATTTTTATGCAATTTGTTTTCAATTTTTGGGTGCTGTAAGAATCCCTTTTTCAACATGGTTTAACAATGAGTTTCAGCTTGGAACTACTCACTCAGGTTCTCGCGAAAGTCGGGATCTTCTCTTCTCTAGAAGAGGAGATCTTGACATGAATTAAAGATTCAATTACTCCTCCAGGAACAAATGAAGATTTAACATCTGAAAACTCCTACGCATCTAGTGATGAACAAACATTTGAACAGGAGATTGAGGAAGATGAAGAGGAGTTACAACAAGATCTGAGCGAGATAAATCACACCTATGAAAGCTATATCGAGCAATGGCTCCAGGTGAATACTTGTTTAGATAAATTTCGTTTTTATTTTTATTTAGTTAGTTTTCCATTACATCATCAAAATTCGTTTATTCTCGTAAATTTCTATCTTTCATTTGAAAAATTGCACATGAAAATATTTTTACTACTATTACGTGAATGGCGCCGCTGGAATTTTAATTACACGTAATTAAATTCTAATTTCTAATTAGTTTAGAGTAGGTAGGATTTTATTTTCAATTTTGTTTTTGTTTTAGAATAAGTATGCTCTCCTCCGTGCTTTGAGTGATCGCGAGGATCAGAAAGTAGGATGCCTCCAACAATTTTCAGGAATACTTTTGATTGTGAACGATAAAATTAATTTGCCTAATCTATTTTTCGTCTCCAATTTTTAATGCATTTAATCCATTTGCTATTTTTTATTTATTTTGTTTTACACTTTTTCAAGTTTCATTTTTATTAGAAACCAATTTAAAAATAAAAAATAAAAAATTGCGTGTTCATCCTGGACCTGCAAGTATAAAAAATAGATGAATAAAACAACAAAATTTTACATGCTGTTACAACGAAATTTTACATGCTGTTACATCAGAATTTTACATGCTGATACAATGATGTTTTTCCATGCTGATACAATGACGTTTTTCCATACTAAGACAATGACATTTTTGATGCAACAGTGGTTAAATAGTGTCATGCCCACACTCTTCTCATTTTTTACTTCTTAGTCTGTTGTGAGTATCATGGATGCCATATCTTGCCTCCATCTGAAACTTGCACCTTCTCACGTCAACCCATAAATGTAATTGCCTTGGCTGCCTAGACTAGCCTTTACCTTTTGATTTGGAGTGAACCCTGCAAATTGAACCTGCAAAAATAATAAAATATGAAACCGTAGGTTCATCTTGATCTCCATGATTTGTCTCCATCCTTCTACATTGATCGAAATCTGCAATTAGAACCTGGATATGAGATTAATTAATGAAAAACAAAATCAAAATCTGTTTTCTTTACTTTGTAGATCTTCCCTTATCATTTCCAAAATCTTGGCGATAATTAAAAATAAAATAAAAATATCTCAACAACAAAACAAATCTCGATAACCATTTTTGTTGTCGTGGCACTATAATTAATCCAAGTTGCTTGCAATATGGATTGATCGTGGGAGGAAGATTCAATTGGTTTTAAGTCAATAAAATATCATGTACAACCAAGATTGAATCATTGTATTTAATGAAATATGGTGATCTAGCTCTATGTGCGACTTCATTTGACAATAAATTCTTGGCCTATCAAAGTTAGATGGATCTTGGATCCCATTTTAACAGAAAGATCCGTGTCTCCCTTCCTTTCTGAGATCTAGTTCAAGGTTTAATTGAATTCCAGATAACCATGCACTCAATCCGGGATTCATAGTCATTAGTTTTTAGCCATTGGTGGATGACAAAATTAAATCTATCACTTGACATCACAATCAAAAAAATAAATTGTTAATTAAACCTATCCGGACCTTGAATTCCACGTATTGGGCAATCCAGTCCAATAATTGTTTATTAGCTCTCTTCTCATTGTGTTTTGGATAGATAATAATTTGCTCTGAAATTTTTCGTCACTTGACGTGCATTTGCATACAATCAACTTCGGCTGAAATTTATGAGCAAACAAGGACAAATTTTAAAAATCCGACACATGGGTTTTGTGCAGAAGGGTCTCATTTAGCTAATTCATGAGTGGTTTTTAAAAATTCTGCTTGGTTTGAGAACGGTTTTGATTTTTCGGACCATGAATGAGCCAAATTTAGGAATGGTCAGTTTTCCAATGGAGGCCTGGATATTTTTGGAGTTGGATGATAGTTCAATACCACATTTTCACATAGTTGATAGAGAAATTTCCTGGAATAAAGTGTGTGGTCCTAGCAATTGTTCTTCTCTGTACAATGGCTCCTCAACTTTGACTCTGATGAAACACTCTGCCAAGGTATGGTTACAAATTTTGTACAAGTGTAGGGATCCTTTTTAAACTATTATTTTTCAGGTATGTCATTTTTACATTGTGAATGAAAGAACTAATGACCCGCGCAACAATAAAATCAGAGCATGGTTGATTCACTAACGAATTTCATTATCTCCTCATCCTCATTGCCTTGATTTTTTATGATCAATATTTTCAGGTAAACTGATACGATTTCAGTGCACGTTGAGTGAAGGAAGGAGATTTTGTAATAAAAGTGGCCGAACCTCTTACAAGGAGGCAATTTTGTAAAATCAGAGTTATATCCTCATTGGTAGAAGAAATGTTGAGAACTTGATAAAACATGTTTTCTGCAGTACTGTTTTTGCACGAACGTCACAACCATCACATCCAATCTACGGTGCTAAGAAAGAAATATTCAAGGCTGATGATGTCACATCAGGGGTAAGGTATTTATAGTGAGATTTGACAGGCCCAACTTCATGTGAGCTTATTAAAATATTCAATAAGTTGTTGATTCTAGATATTATTCAACACATGATTTGGAGCTTGTTCACAGAGAGCATTATTTTGCATTGGACTCTGAAGTTGTGTAGGATATAGATTATGTTTTATGTAAATGAAAAGGGTCGATGTGTAGATTCTTTGTTTTATTTTGTATATAAATAAATAAATAAATAAATAAAATAATAATAATAAAATTAAAAGGAACAACAAAATAAAAACAATAAAAAATTGGAAAACAAAACAAAAATTTTCTAGTTTATTTTTCTTAGGAATAAATACATTTAAAAAAACTATTTCTTTGTTTGTTTTGTTAATAATAACAAAAAATATTTATTTGTTTATTTGTTTTTCCTAAGAAAATTGAATAAATAAATAAAATACAAAAAATGTATATATATATATGTTTTTGTTTTGTTTTATTATAAAACAAAAACAATAAAAACAAACAAAGAAAAACAATTAAAACAAACAAACAATATAAAAATTATAAAACTATACAAATTGCAAATGGACATTTTAATTCATTTCTGAAAACAATTTCAATACATATTTTTACGTTTAACATTCCTTTGTTTTTCTTTTAAGCCACTTTGGCGGCAATTAATGAAGAAACCAAAAAGTACGGACAACAAGGTATAATTGCATATATTTTCTATCTGAATTTGTTTGCATTTATACTTAATCTTTCATTTTATATTTTACATTGTTCTCAGAAGTTTGATTGCAGGATTAGTACTAAGATTGATTGCAAGAAAAATATGCTCATATTCCATGCCGCAATGATTTTCGAGAATCACAATATTTTCTAGAAAAAAAATGTTTATTCACAACTTGAAGGAGCTATTACCCATCACAAACATCATGACGTTTGTTGTTACATAGAAATCTCCCATAAACCTATTTGCGTCATGAATGTTTACCCCCATTTTTCCTTCAAACACACATGGGTCATCCCTATGTGAATCCACCTCCCATTGCCTTATCCATCATGAATTCACACCTCGCTATCTTTCTGAGTTGCATACATCATTTCCTTCTTTTCAGTTCTTTTTCCTTTTCAATAAAACCAGTCAAGTTCCCTTTCCATGATCACATTGCCTTGATTTCCTTGCCATAAACCCTATTGCTACTGAGATCTTTACATCTATAGCCCTACCAATCTTTTTATAAACTCGCGTTGACTGATGTGGGATTCCTTAAGTCCTACCTTTCAACAGTCTTGCCCCATCGACCTCGACACATTATCTAGGATACAGACTAAGTTCCTTTTGAGTACCTTGAGGCTTGCATTCCTTAATGGCAAGTTCTCTCGCCAACAATTATGGGAATACATCAATGTCCCATGATCATCAGCTTTTGCAAGTGGCTCGACATCAACTCATCTATTCGCACTTCACAAGATGTACTCAGGTACCTTGGCACTCATTGACATCACTGGTGAGTTTGTCTCGCATTGGTTAACGACATTCATCAATGGTCGGTAATCCAATGATTTCTCTTCATGCTCGACATCGACACATTTATTCGCATGACTAGAATTGTACCATCGATTTGTAGTGGGTGAAGACTATACACTTTTTCATGATCCCCTCAGCGGTTACAACAGTTTGATTTCAGATCTATGAGAGTACCACAACTCCACATTCTCTGCCTTCCACATTTTTCATGATTCAACAGTAGCAGTTCAGATTCCTTCACTTCCCATGATCCAATTACAGCAACAACAACATTAGCGGTTCCATTTTCATGATCCTGCAGCAGTCACATATTCCATGCTCCAACATCAACATCAACCATATTCCTCTTGCATTGTTCATCATCATTCTTGGGTAAGTGGAGGTTTGTTCTTTTCTAATCTTTAATCATGTAATTCCTTATTTGCTAGTAATGAATAACTTTGGAAAATTCCCTCACCATGATCTACTTCCTTTTTCACTTTCATAACCTATGCCAAGTTGCATACGGATATGCAAACACTTCAGTTGGGGGGGAACGGGGGGACTATTTCACCACATATTCATTACCATTATTCCATTTTACCATCTCATCATTCCATTTATGATTCACTAACATTTATTTTCCAACAACACTTTGTTGCATTTCGATTGATATACATATTGGCATGATTCATAAAGATAAAGAAAAGGCTTTCTTATACACAATGATGCTTTCTTATGCACATTGATAGCTTATTATTATTTCCAGTGAGTATATGACTAAATTATTGCAACAAGAAAATAAATAAGTGAAATGAATGTTGTTAACAAAAGAACCAACATTATTTGTATTCATGGTTGTCACACAAGAACCAACCATAAGAAAAATTCACATGTTGTAACACATATTTCACATGCTGTTACACATGTATTACATGCTGTTACACATGTATTTTACATGTTGCTACTTATGTTTTTCAAATCTTGGAAATATTCCTTATTAAAAAAACATCATCAATCAAAGCCAAAGTCTGAATGTCAAAAGTTCTTAAGAAGATCCATGCATGGTTGCATGAGGACATGCAACAAGTTCAGTTGGGGGGGGGGGATGTTGGGCCTCAGAAATGTCATATTTTCATCCACCTTTTCCTTCATTATTCATTACATTCCATCGTCCCATTAACCTTTTATTATACCATTTCCATACATACATTTGTGTTTCACCTTATTATTTTCCACTTTATTCATTTACGTATTATAAGTGAATTATGATTAAATATTAGAAAATTAACATATTTTCATTATATTTCAAGATTGGACGAGTTTTATGATGTGTACATGTATATTTGAAGATTTCAACAAAGTCAAATATTACCACCTAGCCTCAAATTCGAATTTCATCTTCAAGATTTGAAGATTTGAAGAATATTTGGGACAACCATTCAAGCATATTCAAAGGAGAAGATCATGGAGATTTTGATGGCATATCTTATCCAAGATTTGTGAGAGATGTGTGGAGGATTTGAAGGGATCATATCTTGTAATAATAGGAAAGTGGTTGAGAGAATAGTGGATCTGTAATTATGAGACTCTTATCTTATGTTCACGAATCTCATGTATAAAAGAGAGTGTTCTCTCTTCATTTGGGGGAGTTAGAGATGAGATATTAGACTTAGATTGGCTTGAAGTCTTATAAAAGGATTCTTAGCTTTGATTTGTATTCTTTCATTTGTCATGCTTTCATGATTTGCCATTTGATTCTTGTAATGTAATTTGAGATAGAATTATTGTGTGAGCTCACATATGTCTTTTGTCATTCAACTCTTCACATGTTGTATTGCTTTCCTAGATTAATTTCCTGCTGTCCTAGTTAGTCTTTCAATGCTTTCCTAGATTAATTTCATTTCAACAATTTAGATTAGATTACTTCTACTTCAGTCCTGCATATATAGTGCGTGTGCTTCGTAAGCCTACGGACCTCAGATTGACAAATTAAATAGTTGGGCAAGTACTACAACATAATTAAACGAAAATATTTCCGCCTAACACAGACACCAATCGCTACATAAAGGTAAATCAAAATAATTTATTAATAATTGAATTTTATGTTGATGACATTATTTTTGGAAGTAATGATGATAGGATGAGTAAAAAATTTTCAAAAGACATGCAAAATGAATTCGTAATGTCATTACTTGGTGAGTTGTCTTTCTTTTTGGGACTTCACATATGTGGGCAAGATACATGCATTTTCATCTCCCAAATCAAGTATATCAAAGAAATGCTAAAGAATTTTGGAATGGTAGATTGCAAGCCCATAAGTACTCCCATGTAGACTAATTGCAAATTGTGAAAATATGATATATCCAAGGATGAATATTAGTGGCTCTACAAATCGATGATTGGTAGTTTACTCTATGCAAAAACATCGAGACCAAAAGTGATGCAAGAGTTGGAAAGGTTGCAAGATTTCAAGTAGCACCGAAGGAAACACATGTTATGGAAGTAAAGAGGATATTCAGATTTTTGAAAAGAACATAATACTATGGATTATGGTATCCAAAAGGGAATGATCTATCTCTAATTGCATACATAGACGCAGATTGGGCGGGAAGTGTTGATGAAAAATAAGTACAAGTGGAACAAAATTCTACTTGGGTGATTGTTTGGTATCCTGGTTAGGAAAGAATCAATCTTCAATATCGGTGTCCACATCAGAAGAGGAGTATATTGCAGAAACAACATGTTGTACACAAATTCTCTAGATGAAGCAAACTTTGTAGGACATACAGGTGGAATATGACGAGCCTATTCTGATATAAGTATCTCTAAGAATATAGTGATTCATTCTAAGATGAAACACATTCCGATCAAGTTTCACTTTCTACGAGAACAAGTTACAGAGAAGAACATCAAAGTAGAGTATGTTGGGAAAAAAGAACAAATTGCGGATATCTTCACCAAACCTCTTCCGAGGGAGACTTTTGAGTATCTTGGACAAAAACTTGGAGTAGTTTCATCCCCACAGTGATGTACATGGAAATTGACATAGTAAGACATGGGGAGATTAGTAGTAATCATGAAATAATTGAATGCTTTTTGAATGCTTTTATCAGATATTTACACGAAGAAGCACCATGAAGAAAAACATCTGTAGAGATTAGAGGCTTACAGATAGGAGGAGCATCCCCAAGGAGAAGTCATCCTTTTCCATTGATGTCAAAGGGGGAGATAAAAATAGAGTCATGTAAAGGAATATAAGAGGAATGAAGAAAAAGGATCCAACATGAACATGAAAAATGTTGTCTCTAAGTGTTGCCATCAATGCTAAAGGGGGAGATTGTTGAAAGATTAGTTGTCGAAAAATATTATTTGTCGAAAGTTTAGTTGTTGTAAGACTAGTTGTCATTGATGTCAACCCTTGAATAAGTTGCAAGTACAAGTAAAGTAGTTGTAAACATAAGATAACAAGCTGCATGTCAGTTGCATGTCAAAGTAACTGTAAACAGAAGTTAACAAGTTGCATGTCAGTTGCATGTCAAAGTAATTGTAAACATAAGTTAACAAGTTGCATGTCATCATGAGTTGTATGGTAGTTGTGTGTCATCATGAGATCCTCATTAAAACACAAAGAAGAGTCAATTGGATAATCACTTTTGAGAATAGATGTTGGAGATTTGAGGCAATGAATCGAAGACAGAGAAGTCTAGTGAAGTAAGAAGTTTGCAGGAGCCGAGAGTATGAAGAAGATGTTTAAGATAGAGGTTCTTTGAGTAAATCCATGGATTTCAGGAGGAAAAGTGCATACATCCATGGGATCCAGTGAGGAAAAGAGAGGGTACCCGCAGGAAGATAGTGCATAGGGTCACAAACCTGCAAGGAAAATTTGTTGAAGATTAGGGATCCAAAACTCAGGTCAGCTACATAATTGAAGGTATGTATTTTTGTGTGTGTTAGGATGAGTATTATGAAGAAATTAGGAACAAGTATGTATTCGTGATTCACAAGCATTTTATTTGGAGAATTCTCTTGTGAATCTTGGTATGAGGTGTGTGTTGTTGCAGTCATGATGAGATATTGATATCATTAACAACAACATAAATATCAGAGACAACAACAACAACATGTTATCAGTGACAGAGGTAGTGACATATTAGTCTACATTTGTATTTCAAGGTGATTGGACGGGGCAAGGAAAGGGGGTTGTAGCCTCCTTCTGGTTGGAGTTGAATAAATTAGGGAGTTGGAGCTTCCTTCAGGTTGCATCCTGTAAATAGGGGGTTGGAGCCTCCTTCCAGTTGTATCTAGAGAAATAGGAAGTTGTTTCTTCCAATGAATGTACTTTGATAAATAAGAAAAATATCCCGTGGTTTTTTCCCGCATTGGGTTTCCAGGTAAAATTATGATGTACTGTGTTTATGTGTTGTCTATGCATTGAATTATGGTGTTTTGAATGTTCATGATGTTTATTGGAGATTGTATATTGTGATTAAAAGTACTAATTGTGCTCATACTAATTCACCTTCCCCTCTCAGTATTCCAAGAATTGGTATCAGAGCAGGTCCTTAAGGAAGCATTCTAACCACTGTAAGGAGATCATGGAATATGTTAAGACTAGTGCACCAATGTTTGATGGTAAAAAATATACCTTATGGAATAAAAGGATGAAAACATTTTTACAGGCACAAGGATTTGATGTTTCACAATCAATAGTAGATGGGTATACAACACCAACCACTCCCCCAATCGATAGAGATGGAAATAAACTCAGTGAAAACAACTCAAAGGCTAAAGATACTATTTTGAGTAGTCTAGTTGATTCAATATTTATCAAAGTTATGCATTGTGATAGTGAAAACGATCTTTGGGATAAACTCCAAAATATTTATGAAGGTGATGCCAAGGTCAAGGGATCTAAGCTTCAAATTTTCAGAGCTAAGTTTGAACAATTGAAGGTGAATGAAGATGAAGACGTTGCATCCTACCTACTACGAGTTAAAAAAATAGTTAACACTATTAAAGGATTGGGAGTAGAATTTGATGACTCAATGGTTGTTCAAAAGGTATTGAGGTCTCTTCCTATGAGATTTGATCCTAAAATATCAGTCCTAGAAGAAAGAGTAGATTGCAGTGCATTGAGCATGGACTAGCTACTTGGAATATTTACAACCTATGAAATGAGAACAAAATAGGAGAACCCAGTAACAAAGGAAACAACTTTCAAGGCATCCAAGAAGACAAAGAAGAAGAACAAGTAAAATTCAAAACTAGGTTGCAACTGTAGTGATGATTCAGACAAAGATGAAGAGATGGCTAACTTCGTAAGGAAATTAAAGAAAGGAACTGACAAGTATAAAGGTATGATTCCATTGAAATGTTTTAATTGTGGTGGTATTGGTCATTTTGCTTCTAAATTTCCTCATAAGAATAAAGAAAATGATGAAGAAGAAGTTTCTAACAAGGAAAAGAAATATCTAAAGGGAAACAAGAGAAGAAACAAAAAAAAAATCTTCAAGAAAAGTTTCTACTAAAACGAGGATAGTTCCTCATCAGACGAGGATAATAATGGTAGTGGTAGTGATTCAAAAAGTGTACTCTTCATGGAAGTAGAATATGATTCCAAAGAAGAAGGTGAAGTCGATATCATAGCATATCTAATTAGTGCATTGAAAGAACTCGAGAAATAAAGAAAGAAAAACAAGTCACTCAAGGCAGAGTTAAAAATGAAACAGATATCTCAAAATTCCAACTATGAATAAATCGAGGATACAATCACAAGTCTAAAGATTAAAATAGAATAAGACAGAAGAATTGAGGAATTCCTTAGAAGTTAGTTAGAAGAAAAGGAGAAAACAATTGGAAGCTTGGAAGTAGAAATAGTCTCTTTAAGGAAAGATCTTCAGAAGAAAGATGTGCAGTAGAAGAGCAATAGAATATTGGATCAAATCATCAGCTGTTAAATACCATCAAATGAAAAATCTGGACTAGGATACATTCAAGTACATAATGAGAGGGGATCAAGCTCCAAGACAACAGAACAAAGAAGCTATGTAGATACTATTAGAGATTCGATCAAGAAGGAAGAATGTATGCCTCCAAAGATGAACATTCAAAAATTAAAGAAGACTCAAGAAGACAAATTCAGAAGGAGTGCATCACAAAGAAGATCATCTATTCCTAGGTATCAAAGATTATTTTATGGTCATTGTTTTAATTGTGCTAATTTCATAAATAAAGTTGTAAACTGCAGAACCTATGCCAAGAACACAAGCAACAATGCAAGGTACTTAAGTAAAAGTTATCCCAGAAGATCTTATGAAGCATACAATAGAAACCAAAACAATTTTGGTTCATTGAGCAATGAAGTAGAATTCTACAAATGCAACAATTTTGGTCACATAGAGAAGAATTGTAGATTGACTATTCCACCCAGGGAATCAAAGAAAAACATTAACAATAATATATCAGAACCACAAGAGATATGGAAAAGAAAGCATAATAAATGCTAGCTTTCTCTAGAAGCCCAGCATAGGAAAAGTTATTGGTATGTTGACAATGGTTGTTCAAATCATATGAAAGGTGACATGCACATGTTTCTAACACTGGAGAAACAAAGATATGGATTAGTTTCATTTGGAAATAATCATTCAACTAAGATTATAGGTAGAGGCATAGTTAATCTTGGAAGCAAATATGCCATGACATAAAATGTTCTATTGGTTGAATATATAAAGCACAATATGTTGAGTGTATGTCAAATGTGTGATCAAGGACACACACTTCAGTTCGAATCAAAGAAATGTGAAATAAGGAAAGAAGGATCAGGCAGGTTAGTGGCGACAACTATAAGGACTCCGAACAACGTATATGTTTTGAATGAAATTGGAAAGGAAAGTATTATTTAGGAAATGAAAATGAAAGTTGGCTCTGGTATAGAAGAATGGGTCACATGCACTTTGACAATCTTGTCAAAATCAACATAAAGAAAGAAGTAAGAGAAATCCCTGAAATTTCAAAGCCAATGAATACCCTGTGTAAGCATTGTCTATAGGGAAAACATACTAGAACCATGTTCAAATCAAAGGAGTACTCAAAGACAAAACCTTTGGAGACTATACATACCAATCTATGTGGACCAACTAGAATAAAGGGATTAAATGGTGAACAATACTTCATGCTATTGATTGATGACTACACAAGAATGATTGCAATTTTTTTTCTCAGGAGGAAGTCAGAGGAATTCAAACACTTCAAGATATATAGATAGATGGTTGAAACACAGATAGAATTGAAAATAATTTTTTTGAGATTAGACAATTGTTGAGAGTTTACATCGAAATAATTCACATATTTTTGTGGTGAACATGGGATAAAAATACAATTATTAGCATCCGGGACACCTTAGCAAAATGGAGTCATTGAAAGAAAGAACAAGATAGTACATGAAATGGCCAAACACATGTTGAAATATTCCAAGTTGGGTTACATATTTTGGGCACATAGAGTACATACAATAGTTCACATCTTGAACATAGGAATGCTCATAATTAATAGTTATAAGACTCCCTACGAGGTATGGAAAGGAATATTGAAAAATGTGATGCATTTTATAGTGTTTGGAAGCAAGTGCTACATCAAAAGAGAAGATGGAAGCATTGGAAAATTTGACTCGCAAGTTGACAAAGACATATTTGTTGGGTACTCAAGCAAAATCAAGACATACAAATGTTTCAATCTGAGACTCAATATAATAGTGGAAAGTATCAATGTACAGATTGATGAGACAAGTGTACGGAAGCCCAAAGAAGAAATCAAAGACTCAACAGAGTAGGAAGGAGGAGAGGATTTGAAATAAGAAGTAGAAGAAGCATAAGTGAAAGAAGAAGAAGAGTAGCTAGAAGTAAAGAAAGAGGAATATGTCCAACAAAATATTCATATATCTCCCAAAACTCCTAGCCAACGAGTGCAAAAAAATCATCCATCGGAACAGATCATTGGGAATAAATATGCAAGAGTTGAAACTCAAAGAAAATTGTGCTCACCATAACAATTACATCTATCACTGTTGTCCATAGTTGAACCCAATAGTTTTGAAGAAGCCAACACTGATGAACACTGGATCAAAGCTATGGAAGAAGAATTGGATAAAATAGAGAAGAATGAAACATGGGAAATTATTTCAAGGCCTAAGGATAAGAACACGATTGGTGCTAATAGAGTAACACTGAAATATTCTCTATAGAAATTCGAAGAATGGAACGAGTCGAACTGCCAATGCGGCTAGGGCCCAAACCCTAGCCGCCATCGCTCCGATTTTAGTTTGCAGGGGCGCTGTGCTTCATTTGTAGCTGCCGATCCAGGTTCCCATCGCTCTCTGCTTACGGGGCGATCCAACAACAGTCAGGGGCAGAGACGTGGATCGGTGTTTCAACGCGTGGTGATTCAGCGTGGTCTTGGCCTCTTTACAGCAGCCGAGTTCCCTCCTCCAAGCAGTTTGGAGAGATTGATCACAGGAAGCGGCCTACAGCAGTCAGGGTTCCCCGGCACTCAGAGACGCGGGATCGACACCTTCAGAGGGTCCCTACGACCGCCTACGGGTTTGCATGCGGGTGGGTACAGTGGTCTTGGCTCATCACTGAGACTTTGTTTGCAGGAGGTCAGCTACGATGGCCCCAGATGAAAATGCCGAGAAGGGAAAAGACCCTTTGGAAGCATTCAAGGCGTTAGTTCGTTCGGCAGGCCCCAAATCCAAGCCTTCTCTCTCGTCCAAGTTTGTTAAGAAGATGGAGGAGATCCCTTCTCTGGAGCTATCACTAGAGCAACCTTGCTCTCTTGCCCTTATTCTAGCAGAAAAGTCCCTCATCGGAAAGTTTATGGGGTTATGGCCTAGCCCCAAAGTGGTGGAGGCATGGACGAATGACCGATGGAAACCACTGATAAAGGGAAACATCTCTCTGTTCGCAGTAGGTAGGGGTTTTTTGTATTCAATTTCTTGAGCAAAGAGGATTGTGATCTAGTTTTCAGATCTGGGCCCTATTTCATGGGTTCGAGAGGACTGTTCTTAGCCCCCTGGACTATTGACTTCAATCCCGAAGCCGAGATCACCGCAACACCTGTATGGGTTAGGCTGCCCCACCTACCCTTTCATCTTTGGGGGACAGACTCTCTGGTGGACATCGGAAATAAGCTTGGGCGTTTCCTGGACAAAGCGGAGCCGATAGGGGACCAGTTTACCTGCGCCCGCATTTGTGTTGAGGTTAACCTCGAGAAAGGTCTTCCGGAAGCCATTAAGCTCTCCCTGGGGGAATGGAGCCATATCCAAGAGCTGGACTACGAACAGATTCCTTTCAAGTACCTCTGGTGCCATGCTTACGGCCACTTCGCAAGAAACTGCCCCAAATCCGTTGAGGA
>SNQJ01S0040627.1:0-44596 GCA_010110895.2 Picea sitchensis | reverse complement strand
CGTGTGAATGATCTTTCCTTTACCATTATTTTCAGAATCAGATTATGAATCAGGGTTCGGCTCCTTGTCTTTGATCTCGACCACCAATGATTGTTTTGAGTGACATTCATCGGTGTTGTGCCAGGGATTTTTGTGGAACTCCCACCATTTTCTGGTGTCCTTCTTTGTCTTCCCGTGATTCTTCTTTTCCTGTGTCTTGGACTGGTTTTTGGGAAACTGTTTGTTAGGGCCATCTTTTTCATACTTTAGTTGTTGTGTATTTGTAGACCTGAACTCCCGTTTGTTCTGGTGCTTAAATTTACGCTCAATTTTAACAGCATATCGATAAGCAGCACCGAGTGATGAGATGTCCATAAAATCCATTTCAGTCTGGATGTATTTGTGTAGAGCCCCACGGTATTTCAGAACCAAATGTCGCTCGGAGTCTTTGATACCCAGCTTGGTGCGCAAGCTATGGAAGGTATTGGTGAACTTTAGAACTGCTTGGCCCCTCTCTTGTCGCAGTGTGGCCCATCTCATGTACTAGTCCTCATAGTTTCCAATAGGATAATATTGTTCCTTTACCGCATCCACAAAAAAATCCCAAGTGGGATCGACCCCATACATTCCAGACTCCTCTGTGGAACTTTTCTCCCAGTAAGTTTCCCACCAATGTTTGACATGAGGGAGATCTTTAAGGAGTGTGAAGGTGATCTTTTCTTTGTCGGAAAAATAGTGAACAGAGAAATAACCTTCTAGTAGAGTTAACCATTTTTCTAGGGCTTATGCATCTATCTACCCTTCAAATACAGGAATATCAAAGTTGACTTGTACCTTGAAAGGTAAGGTGCCTCCAAAGTGGCCACTTGATGAAGATGCACCTGATGCTATCGATAGGCATTGAAGGATGTGGGAAAAATTCTCCATCATTTCGTCCCTCTATCGCGTGAGAGCTTGCTCAAGCAACAGATTGATAGGATCGTCCGCTCCGTCGTTTTTCTTTTCTTCCACCATTGAGGGTTTCTTGGGTGTGCAAGAGAGATTGTCCTCAAGAGAGAAAAGCTCGAGACCCAACCTACTATACTCGGACCTCATCGGGGACATGCACTAAAAAAATGATCAAGAGCAGTCTACTCTGATACCACTGATCCAGATTATTTTTGGCACGAAATGAGAGCGGAGATATAATAAAGAAATGCACAAACATATTGCAGATATTCAATAATATAACAAAAATGTATCAGATATGAAACCATAAACACAGATATACAGTAATACACGATTTCTATTAATGAAAGAAATGTATAGAGACTGTAAAAATACAGAGCAAAAGAATCGCTAGAATGGTGGCAGCTTATCTCTGAGAAGAGACATGACGGCTACTCGCATTCACAAGAAGATGATTACAATGAGTCTCTGAAGGCCTTTTTACAATAAACTGGAATTCCAAAAACCCTAGACATCCAAAAACCTAACCCTAGGAAATGAAGCACCAAAAGTCATGTGGGCCCCGTTTGCATAAGTTGGTGCATCAACTTCCCGGGGTCGTAACTTTTGCATACGATCTCTGTTTTAGGCGTATGATAGCTCGTTGGAAAGGTATCGTCGAGGAGATTCATTTTGGGGGTTCAATAATGCCTTTAGCTATCATTGAGAACCTCTATCTTGAAAAAAACTTCATTTAGGCCCTCAAAATGGCCCCGGAAGTTAAAACCTGCTAAAAATAGTAAATTGCCAAAATTGCTAGAAAGTTGTTTTGAGCCAGTTGGAAAAGGTGGGTGGCCACCGATATCCACCTGGATCATTGTATGGAATACAAGTGATATAAAAGAGTGATATTGGTGAATTTCACCATGTGGTTGTCTTCTGGTGATGAAGAAGCAGGGGGAATGACGCAATGAGATTGCGATGGTTCGCTCGACATAAACCAAATATAGAGATATTGAGGGTTATAAATGGTGGTTGGGCGTAAAATTTCCATGGGGAAATGAACGGGGGAATTGGTGGGACTCAGGGGTAAATCCTCGTATAAGTCATTCAAGAACCATGGAGGAGTAGGGAGTGCTTCTGGCTTAGGATAAATAATATGAAGAATCTCTGGTGATGGGGTAGGGTTAATCATCGATTCTGTAGGGGGTGCAGCAGTTTGAATTAGGGTCACTTGGCGCTGCCTGTATTCAATGATCATAGGACATTGATATGTGAAATGATATAAGGATTCGCAAAGAGAGAAAGGGCATATCATACGTTCATTGATTGAATTCGTGACATAATGGATGTCAGTGACATTTGGTGAGGATGATGTAGGTGGATTGGGTTCGTGTTGGAAGCTCTAGCGCACTGCTATTAATGTATGTCGAAATTGAGGTAGCACTGGGCAATGGTGTGTATAATGGCCATATTCTGAACATATGGCGCAAAAGAATTTGGCTCACAGTCCTTTTCTACTTATGTTAGGGGAGGTAGCAGCTGTACTTGATGAAGTGATGAATGGTGATGGTGTTTGATTGAGTTGAATTAGGTTACGTAACTCGGGTAGAGATTGGCATTTGTTGGTTGGGTGTCCATCTTTCTCACATAGTACCCAAGGGGGTTCGACACATGGGGGTTGGGGAGAGGTGGGCTCTTTCTTTTTGTGTCTTCCCCCAGCTGTAGCAGTGGTGGTAGTGAGTGGGGATGCTAGTTGTGCTGTGGGAGTAGGTACTAGAATCTGCAATGGAATTCATTCAGTTTGAGGAGGGAGGGATGGTTGAGGGACCATGGAGGGTGGATGTAGATACCATAATGGAATTTCCAGCACCATATTGGGAAGGGTAAGCGTTGCAGCTACTTGGAAATATTGTACGCCTGGTGGAGGGTAAAAGAAGGGGATTTGAGTAATGGCTTGGGGAACTGTCTCCCAAACTGGGATATGGCCTTGGGGTGAGGTGAAATCGTGAACTAGTGGAGTTGATAAGTTCGCAAGAGATTATTGATGGAGGAGCTCTGCGACTAGTGGGACGTCAGATATAAGAGAAGCCTCACTGGGAGGAAGGGTATCCTCAATGTTAGTTCCTTTGGACGAGACGACACATACCTGATTGGAAGGATGAATGAGCGGTGGTGCACCATGGTAAGTTCCTATCAAGGACGGGTCTGTGAAAATTATGGGCCCCATCTCGATGAGTGGGTATGCCTCAAGATTAGTGTGGATGAAAGGGAGAATGTTATCGATGTTGGTAAAAGGGTTAGGCTCATAATGTGAAACTTGATCAATGGTAATGACCTTCCTGTTATGGGGGAACATCAGGGTTCAAAAGACGGAAGAGGAAATTGCCTTTGTAGCGTACCTGTAGCTATGACCAAACAAGATATTGTAATTGAGTGGGGCATCGATAACTTCAATGTCAATGAGAATGGTCTTTCCCCTGAGTTCTACAGGGACACTTTGGAAGAGCCCTTCGGGAGAAGATGGTCGTCTGTCATAATCTCTTAAGGTAATGGTAGATGGTATGAGTTCAGGGGAACCAAGTTTCTGCCATACAGATTTGGACATGATGCATGTGGACACACCTTCATCAATGATGCACCGATGAACTGTAATGTTCCGAATTTTAATGGGGATTTGAAAAGCGATGAGAGAGGGGAGGTGAGGTTCTCCGTTGTCGAGATAAAACATGATGAGTTGAGTATCCGCAGGATCGACTACCACCAAGGAGGAAAGTAACGACTTTCGCTGAGTGGGACAAGTTTTAAGTACTTCTAAGACTGACATGGCAGCTGGGGATTGTGCCAAGTCATCGACTAAACTATAATTATGAGCCTCCCTAGCCTGAGGGTTGTGGACATTCCTATGCAAAGGGATGCGAGGGATGCGAAGGGGTGTTGCCATGTTAGGGAGAGGTATCATCAAATGGGGTCCTGTTGGTGCTGGGATTATTTCTGGGGGAATGGGAGGAGACTCAGAGGGTGCACTGTATTTATGACTACGTGTTTGTAGAAGGACTTCTTCCTCGCTAGTGAGGAGGATAGTATGATCTACGGGATTACTTGGATTGAGATATTGTCCCAATTGTGGTGGGGTAGGTTGCATGTCATGTTGGGTGTTCATCACTCCTTGGTGTGGAATGGGGTTCTGCAACATGGCTAGGGGTGGTTTATTCATGTATTATTGTGGGGCCTGCTGAGGGGCAGGCAGTGCTGCAGGATGTGGTCCATTCATAGAGTCTTTCATTCATTTAAAATCAATGATTTGGGGGAAGTGATGAGTATAGTGACCGAACTCACTGCAAAGGGCACAGGGGAAGTTGGTTCGAAGGTTGTTGTTATTTTCCCCTTGATGTCTGTTGTTGTTTCCTTCTTGGGGGTTCTAAGACCCTTGATTCTAGTTGACCCCAGTCGGTTGGTTCTATTGGCGGTGATTTTCACCTTGACCTGGCTTGTTATTATTCCTATTTTTTCCTTTCTTTTTGGCATTATTCGACTGATGGGTTGGATTTTTTGTATTAAGCTATTCAAAAATTTGATATTGCTGAATGGGAGAAGGTTCAACAAAATTAACCCCAGTGTGAGGGTGTCCTTGTGGTGGAGCCATGGGTTGTGGAGGGCCAGGAAATGGGAAGTATGAATTATGTTTTGGTAATGATCCGTAAGGTGCATAGGAAGGCATGGCACTTTCGCTAGTACTTATAGTATAAGCTGAGGTAGAGGGAGTACCAGAACTTGTTTGGCTAGGTGGGCATATTGTGGGTGTATTTAGTGGCCCACTGATGGGTGGAGGAAGGGAAACAAATTATGGTTGTTGATAAGGGGGTGGAGGATAATAAGTTATTCCTCCATATGCCAATGGATATTGAGGTGTGCCATACATTGGTGGTTACTGGGGTTGTGGATTGTGGTGTGTGGTGTTACCAATCAATCTGTCTCCTAAGTGAGACATCCCAGGCTTGCCTTGGCCAAATGGCATGGTTCTTAGGAGATCAGGAAGTACTGTGTACAAGTATCCTGATTGTGAATAGATGAGGTCATATTGTTGATCCTTACTGATGGCTTCTTCTTCGGATTGAGGGAAGGTAGAAGCCACATCTTTATCGAGGAGAGAGACAAGTGATATGAGAAACCAATCAAGACATTGTTGTTTGGTGGTTTCTGCTTTGCACAAAATACGTTGTCAATGCCACTCGTGAATTTGATCAACGATATGTGTGGCTAAGGTTTGTTTAAAATCAGAGAGTAGTTCTAGACCATTGTCATGGCAGATTCGTAACTGGAAGAAGGTCAAAAATGCTTTGGCCAAGGACTTGAAAGTCACATGGGACCCTAATTTTTCATCTATATACCACTTGGCTGATGGGCCAATGAGTGTGTGTTGAAATAATCATAGTCGTATGGAATCATCCATAATGTTGTTGGAAGAGCACCATAAGTGGAAAGTCATGACATGGTTGGCAGGGTCATCTCCTATCTTTCCTTCAAACTTGGGCATATCTGAAGGTAGTTTACTAAACATTGCAGGCCATGTGGGGTCATGCAATATAGGATCATTTGTGATTTTTATTAGATATGGCATGTTGAGAGAGGCCAAATATGGAATTTGGATTGGTTGTGGAGGATTAGTTCTAGCCATGGTGTGAGTGTTTTGTGAACCTGACCCTTGAGGGGGACTAGGTGGGTTTGTACTTCCCCCTTGAGAAGAAGATGGCCCCCTGCTTCCATGTAAAGGAGAGCAAGTGAGTGTTTTACCTTGGGAAGTGGACACAATTAGGGTTGAACCAAGCAAAGTTGATCCCAAGATAGTGGCACTCACATGAGTATGAGAAGGTGGAGACGATGAGTTGGCAAGACTAGGAACTCCCCCTAGAATAGGAGGGAGGTTTAGAAAGAGTCTAGAATGAAGGGGGTTCTGTGGGTCCCCTATGATTTCCTAATAGCTGAGTGAATGTGTGCGAATGGTGGTGAGAGCAATAAATAAACAAGAGCCTTTATTGCAATTTTTGAACTTTTACACGATATATATCCAAATCAAAATGTAATCAGAAGTGCATCATACATAAAGTGTTTTGATAAAGAACCATATATGTGGATAGGTGGATTTTGTCTGCATGGGGGAATAAAGACAACAAATTCTCATGTCCTAAACGACGTAACGTCCTTCCTCTCAAAATAGCACTGGAACTTTCAATAAGACTCGATAGTGGGGTCTGAAGCCACCGGAAGAGAAACTAGTGAAGGATGAAGAAATTAGTTATAATGAGGGGTAGAGGGAGTATATCCTGAAAGAACTGGCGATATCTCCCAATAGCCACACAAAATTTGATCAAGGTGCAGTTGCAGCCCACAATTTCCACCTCGGTAGATGTCCTAAAGTTTGGTCACTAGGTACCTCAGTCAAAGTGTGGCATTTAGAATTTTGACCTCAGAAATGGGTCACGGGTTGGATCCCGTCCAAGAGGTGGGTGCCTCAAGGGTGGATGCACAGAGAAACTAGACCTCAGTCTTCAACCCTTCATGGGTATCTCCCTACCTTATGGTGTTAGGAACTCTTGACTTGGAGGATTTAAAGTTCCCTATTTGACAACTTCTATTGTTTTGAAAATGTGAGAACCAGATAACAGGGAGTTATTTGTATGCGTATCCCCGAAATACTACCTAGACTAAAAGATTTCTTTTAGCACCTCCTGTGGAAGAAAACTCAGTGAGTTTTTAGAAAAAATTTAGATGTGGTTGTTTTGAGAGATTGGGGGTGTGAACCAACCTCGTTGAAAGTAAGTGGGAGTGGATAGTTTCATCAAGAAAAGGGTGGGGTGTTTTGGAATCCCTTTGGAGGAAACTTACTTCAACCTCCATGTTTCTAGATGGAGACTATGTGAGTGAGAAGTGACTTTGTGTGTGAACAAGTGAAAGTGTGCCAATTTTTAATAATTTAGGTGTCACCTTGCTGCATGTGGACTTCGCTTGGTCCTTACAAGTGTTGATGACCTAAGTTACTATGTGTCATTGGTACATCCTTGTGGAATTTTAAAGTGCCTAGGAAACTAGCATGTGGACATGTGGGTCCTTACTATTCCTTTAACTCCCTATTGTGATTTAATCCAAGAAAGCTTTGAAACTATCCTAGATTGTAGCATGTGGGCATGTATGGGCCCATTAAAAAAACTTTAAACTTCCCTAGTGATTTAATCTAAGAAAGTAAATTTCAACACTATCCTATCTTTGTATTATGTTGTCATGTATGGGCCCGTTACAATTTTAAGGTGTGTTTGAAAAATAAACTAAGTGGAGTCCCACGGGGGTGTATTCCTCTCCTAAAGATATTGTATTTTTAAGAGAGGTGAAATTGTCCTACAACCTCTTTCTGATTCTCAAGATCACTTTGAAGTGCGAGAGAAGAGCATAATCAGCAATCGATATCCAATTTCTGGTCCCAATGCAAGTTTTATATATGATTACAAATGATTCCAACTTATACTCTTAGTCAAAGCAAGCCATCCATGTGGAAAAATAAAAGCAAAAGATGAAATAATGATTTTAAACCCCCTAGGTGCCTATGTTTTGACTAATCCCTTTATATGGAGAGGGAACTAAGTGTGGTGCAGATTACAACATGCATGGAATCATATCTCAGAAGGCTATGGGCCCTCCACAGATCATAAAAATCTTACAATGTGTATTTTTATACATAGGTGCGTGGGTCTCAGATTAGACAGAGGTGCTTTGAGCACCAATGTGCGAACTAGAAGAGGTTGATGGGCGCAGGTGCACATAAGGTGTTGAGTAATACAGTGATTTTGGCGCACGTGCACACGATGTGCAACTGTGGGCCGATAAACCCACGCACATCTGTCACACGACCGTGAAGAAAATTCTAGATGAAATTGCTTCAACACAGCTTTGAATTTCGCTTCCTGTAGGTTGGCTTGGGTCCGTTATGGTACCTGCTGGTCAAATAAATAGAAAGAAGAGCTAAAATAACCTAAATGGGATAGGAAATTGATACCTTTCCCCGGTGGAGTCGCCAATCTGTTGCGCCTCTTTTGTCACCTAAATGAGCAAAACAGAGGTGCTTACAAGCTTAGTTGGGTTAGCTAAGTAAGATAATAGTAAAGGAAAGGGTTAGAAGAATAAACATAAAATACTAAGCTAAGAATTAAACTAGGAAAGGAACAAACAACTAAACTATTGTGCATAAGGACATAAGAACAAGAAACAAACAAGACTCATGTCACCAATGGAAATGATTATATTAGTGAAAAGAAAACACCAAAGAGAAAGGGGACTTTGGGTCCCTTCTTCCTCCAAGGGAGGGCTCTTGGACCCCGAAGATTGAGCTCTTCTTACAACTTGAAAACCTGAAAGAAATGGTGAAAGAATCCCAAGCTAACCCACTCAAAAGGTGATGTGTATAGTCCAAATGGAATGGTACTAGTATGCTCTTGATGAGAAGAGAGGTTTCCCCAAGAGAATAGCAGTAGCATAACCTTACAAATGAATTCCTTGAAGATGTAGTTCACCCATGGCCTTCTTTTATAGCACCACTTTGAGGTATTGTGCAACCAATGTTTAGTGTGAAAAAGGGTTGTTTAGGGCACCTTTAGGTCTTTTACCAGCCACCCAGTTGGATCCAATCAAGATTTGGATGTAAAATCAACTTGGAATCTGAAACGGAAATGGATGGGAGGCAGACCAACATCATAAATGCACCATTCTCAGGTGTGCACATATTTTAGCATCCATAGTCGCACATCGTGCACATGTGCACTTTTCCTCCTTTTCTTAATGGCACATGTGCATGCGCGCCCTATATAGTCATAGCGCATCCTGATTTTATAACAAGTTGGATAGTTTTGGACCTTTTGGAAATGTTTTTTTAGTAATTTTGGTCCATGGGTGAACTCATAGTTGTTTCAAGATTCTAGATTCCTGTAACCATTTGCAGACAAAATTTCAGTGATAAAAGATGCCCCCTGATGGATGAGGTTAGGAGCATATGAATAGTCAAAATTCATCAATGTTTCTTCTACTGAGGGTACCATTGTAAGAAAGAGCGATAGTGAGAGTATCAAGAGTGACCTGTTGGAGGGAGAAGGGAACTTGTAGGACCCAACCTTTCACAAGGTGTGGAAAATAAATTGTGTACAAACGAGGCGGGCATGCCCCATGCTCATGTCATGTAACTCAAAAAAGGTTGTTGTACAGTAACTGAAACTGTGTGTTGATGTAGACAACTGCAACGCCCTTGGGGGTGGTTTTGATAAAGTCAGAGGAAAATTCTGATGAGGAACAATACTATGGATAGTAGGAAATGATACCTGTAAGAAGTATCACAGATTTTGTGGGCATTGATAGCCCAACAAAGTTCAGAGGTCTTCGGCAAATATAAAAAACAACTACAATAGTCAGAAAGTAAGACCCACCGTAGCATGAGAAAGTGTTGAAGTCAAATGTTATGGGGGTCAATGACAACAGAGAGAAATGATGGTTCTCCCTGTGTCGTCCGAGACTTTTCATTGTAAAGGTAATGAGAGTTAAGATATTGTCACCCTTCTAGAAACTGTGCTAGTGTCGACAAAAAGGGAGACGCGACTCCAAGAAGCAAAGGGCTTCGTGAAATCCATTAGGTGAGGTCAGGAACTGAGGAGGTACATGGATGAAGTCAATATGTGTGGAGACTCAATACTCCCTTGGTTGGGGATATATGCGAAGTATAAGTGGCCGCAACCGTTCAACTAGGTCGAGTGTCAGGGGGACAACGAAACGTGGGATAAGTTGTGCCAGAGGCGGGTCAAAGTGAACACACTTAGAGAGAAAAGGTAGGTGGCCTGGGGGATACTCAGAGTTTAAGGATGATGTCATTAGGAGTAGGTGATAAGGAATGCCCCAACCAAGGGCAACATGGGTTGCGTTTGCTAAAAAGGAAGAAGATCGCCAAAGGTGATGACAAAAATCTACGTAAAATGCTGGAAACAATGGATTAATTACAAAAAAAATTAAGAAACTAGTGGGGATAATAATGTAGATATAGAAATAGGTGCCCCAGTGTGAGATGGATTGGCCTGAGGATGGCGCAAAATAAGTGGGGGGTTGGGGCCCCATAGGCGATTTTCTGTAGTAGGGAAATGTATGGAGGGAAATCTAAAGATGGGCAAACCGACAGTGGATGAAATGGAAGGTAAATGATGTTGCGGGAGTGCAATCAAAAAACAAATGTGAGGAAGTGCCCTGGGAGTCCGGTGGGTAGGCTAGCAAAATGAAGAGAAGGAGTATGTGGCTGATTCGCGACATGATGTAAGACAATCAGGCCTCCCATACCTAAAGGTTGAAAAAAACATGAGTGTCAAAGTGCCAAGGGGGGCTATGAATGGGACAACTCATGTGGGGGAGAGTGCTACCAGGTGATAGTACCGAAAATGTAGTGGAGGTGACGGTACTGCAGAGCCAAATATAGGGACCCTAAAGGCAAATTGCAGAGGGTGTGACTGGAGATGAAATTGAGATTCATCAAGAATGATTACATGCCAGTGTCGATTATATACCTAAAGTGGTCACGCTGGTGTGTGATGACCAAGTACCTGCACACATGAAAACCAAATACCCGACATGAACAATATCTGAAGATAATCGAACATATAACCATTTATTTGATAATTTTGAACATGAGCATGTGTACCTGAATAGGGTATGGAAATATGGTTCCGCAGGGGCTAAGGATGAAAAATGGCCCGAGGACTATCTTGATGTAGATGACGGGATGTTGATCCCGTGGCTTAAAACGGATCGAAAAATTGATGCTCAGAGCTCCCAGAATTGAGTCTAGAAGTCTGGAAAAATGGACTATATATAGCTGTGGGGCCCACATTGTAAACACTTTATGACATGTGGACCGATATATATATATATATACATGTTTGGATCTTTTTGATGTTCACATCTGTGTGAGGGTTTTTTAAGGTTGTTTATGATGTCTAATGGATATGCTGTGACAGACTTCTGATGGTTTATGTGTGTGTAAAGGTGTCTTGATGTGATATATGCCAATCTAGTACAATGTTAGCCATGTTATCTGTGATTTGATTAAATTGTCTGGGAATATGTGTAAATGTAATGAAATCAAAATGTCAAGATAAAAGTCTAACTTGCAGGTATTTGCGAAAGAGGAAAGGATCACGGACACGGTACAGATTGTTGAGTTGGAGGACGACCAGTTGGGAGTTGAGTAAGATGTTAAGGTGACAAATATGGCGATGATTGGACTCAACGAGGAGACCAATGACGATGATGTACTCTTTTTGATTGTTGGTGGTTGAGCCTAAACATATGCCGCTGGTGTGGAGTAGGTCATGTAAAGGAAAATAGAGGGCCCAAGCGGTTGAAGCAAGATTCTGTGTCCAATAGCTAGCTCCATTATCGTAACCGATGTAGTAGGTCGATGGAGGAGGCATCTGTCAATAACACAAATGATAGTTTAGAGGTGAGGTATAGAAAAAAGATTAAAAACACTACAAAAAAAATAACCTAGTGTAGAATGGCTATGCTCAGGCGTAAAATTTCTTTAAGTACAACCCATTGACAGGTTCTTTGAGAGAGTCGCCCTCGGGGGAAGCCAGGATGTATGCGCCTTTAGTGAGGCAATGTTGGATAATGTAAAGGCCATGCCATAGTGACTCGAATTTTCCATGGCCTAGGGTATCATGAGTGATATCGTAAGCAAGGACAAGGTCACCTTCGTGAAATGCGTGAAGGTTGACATGACAATCAAAGGTGGCTTTTGACCATTTTTTGGTTGCCTCATTGTTTTGTAATGAAGATCGACGACCTTCATCCAAGGACTCTAAGTTCAAAAAACGCTACCTCCATTGGAGTAGTGTTGGGTAATAGCTCAATTGCGGTGCGTAAGGTGGGAATTTCGAACTCGATAGGAAGAGTGGCCTCGACCCCGTGGACTAGATGAAATGGTGTAAAACTAGTGGTAGTTTTCACGACCATACGATAAGTCCATAGTGCAGAAAATAACATATGATGCCAATTGGTCTTATGTTTGTTAACCATGCACTGCAACATGGTCTTGAGGACCTTATTAACTGATTCGACCTGTCCATTGGACTGAGGGTAGTATGGTGAGGTGAACTCATGGGATAATCCTAACCTGGATGACAGTTCGACGAAAAATCTCATTCTCGAAATGTTTCCCGTGATCAGAGACTAGTTGGAGTGGTACTCCAAAGCGGGATATGACGTGGTTAAAAAAAAAATGCATTGCGGTGTTAGCAGTGTTGTTGAAGGTAGGCATGGAGGCTTCCTGTGAAAGGAATAACACTCTGTGGTGTAGCGGATCCCATGGGTAGTCGGGGGTGGTTAATTCCTTGAGTATGTCCTCATCACAGTGGAATTGTTAGGAATACAAGGGATCTAAAAGAGTGATATCAGTGACTATCACCATGTGGTTGTCTTCTAGTGATGAAGAAGCAGGGGGAATGATGCAATGAGATTGCGATTGTTTTCTCGATATAAACCAAATATCGAGATACTGAGGGTTATAAATAGTAGTTGGCTGTAAAATTTCCGTGGGGAAATGAATGGGGGAATTGGGGGGATTTGGGGGTAAATCTTCGTCTAAGTCATTCAAGAACCATGGAGGAGTAGGGAGTGCTTCTGGCTTAGGAGAAATAATATGAAGAATCTCTGGCGATGGGGTATGGTTAATCATCGATTCTGTAGGGGGTGCAGGAGTTTGAATCAGGGTCACTTGGCGTTGCCTGTATTCAATGATCATAGGACATTGGTATGTGAAATGATCTAAGGATTCGTAGAGAGAGAAATTTCATCTCATATGTTCTGTTGTTCCCGAGTTTGTACTAAGGCTTAAACGTACAGTGTCAAGGCATCCGAAAGTAGGTGAAATATGGGTAAGGGAAAAATGTCAACCTTCGGTATAGGAAACTAGGGCAGATTTCTACGTTCTCGTCGTCTAGCTTCCAGCTGTTCCTGAGCAGTTATATCTTGTTCAATGGCTACCCATGAACACTCAAGTTCGTCCCGATTATTAGTAGTTTTAAGGATTATGTCAAAAAGATTTAAGGCGATATGTGTTTGGTTAGATTGTTCGGGTTCGATATTACGTTGTGTCGTTGCAGGGACAGTCATGGAGGAATAGTAAGAATATGAACGGGTTTAAAAATTTATTAAATGCTGTCTCGATTGAGTCGAATAAAAGAGAATTTTACGTTTTAGAAACTAAATAGAAATGAAATTTGAAGGTTCTTTCCCGTAACTGTATTATATTTTAATAAAAAGTGTGAGATGAGAGAATACATTTAGCTGCATATAGCGCAAGATTCCTGTCAAAGAGAAAACTCACATATAAACAGAGGAGGAAATTAGTAAGAAAATAACTAACATAGCAAAGAATAAACGTAGAATTCTGAAACTGCAAATTGGTATTACACCGGCTGATAGCTAGTGTAGAGGAAAGACAATAAACAAATACAGAAAACCAGAATTATTTTGTTATAGTAGTGGTCATACTAAAGTATAACAAAGCACATCAATTATGAACAAATGGAATGAAATGAAACATGAAATAGAAGAAACAAACTTGTAACACAGTCTGGACGGAATCGAGAATCTCCAAATTTCTTATATTAACTTCTTCAAATGCAAAAAATCTATTACAATCGACACCAAAAAGGTCCCGCCCTTTCTTTCTCTTTATGTGATATATTTATACAACCTTACAAATCAATTATGCTCTCAATAGTTACACAAATTTGGTTACACTGGGAGGAGCGCAATCGCTCCCTTACTCTTACTTTATATTCACTTGGTGCCAAGTGCTCATCTTTGCATAGATTCTATGTAGGCAATACATTTGTCCACAAATTTAGATACGAGCTGCGAAGGTTCAGCTTGACAGCTGGCCTCGGCGAAGTAGCATTCTCGGGCTAATTGCTGCAGCTTGTCCCCCATTTGTGCATCGACGATGTCGAGGGCACTTATTTGCGCGTTGGGTTGGATCAAATGCTCCTCAACTCGGGCCATGTTCACCCTGTCTATCTGAGAGATATCTGCCAAATCTCTCTCCTCTTTCTCTTTCAGATCGAGTGAGATCTGTTCTACATTCATTTGTATTAAAGTTTCGGCATCGCCTCCAGTGTCCATACCTAACAGCTCGCCCTCTATAGAATTGAAGGCTTCTTCTAATGAATTGGTCACTTTTTGGGCTTGTTCCTTGCCCAGGGTAATGTTATGCTCCCAATCCTTCAACAAAATGTTACCTGCCAAAACTCTGTCATTCGTGGCTATTACCACCTCTTGGAAGGCGACCCGAGCTACTCCTGCATCTCTTTCTCTGTTAGTTAGGTTCTTGGAAACCCGATGCATCAACAGACAATCCTCTCGGATTGTTCATACTTTGGTGAGCAAAATCTGCTAAGCAGAAGAGATCTTGCTCCAAATCTGGGTCGCTCGGGATTTAAACCCCTCGACCTCAATCACCCTACTTTCAGCGATCTCCGCCTGAGCCTGTAGCTCTACAATCATAGTCCTCTGCTGACCAGCCTGCACCCGACCGTCTTGGATCACTGAATGCGCTTGTTCCAACTTGGCTTTGAGCACTTCTATTTCCTTTTTATCAGCTAGTCGGGCCAGTTCTATTTCCCCACTAACCTGACCTTTAGCGCTTTCTGTGGCCGAAACTACTCTGGCTTCGAGAGTCTTGATCAGACGATTCTTTCTTTTGAGCTGATTTTTTAACATCCTGACCGAGAATTGATCTGCCGATGCATATGCTCCTAGCATTCCTGCGATCTCCGTGGCGAATTCCTCATTCTTTTTGTTCTTTCCATCGGTCATAACTTTGAATTTTTTAGCAGTTGATCCTTCGTCCTGGTAGAACTCCCTTTTCACCACTGCTTTTCTCTTTTTGTCAAAGAAGAACTCGTTTGGAGGAAGTTCTTCTGCTCTGATAGACCTCAAATCCTCATCGAAAATCCATCCTTCTTGTATATTTCCTCGTGTCGACTGCAAGGGGGTGACAAAAGTGATGGGTTCCCCGATCTGTTTCACTACCTTTCCTGGTGTGATGACCGAGTCCTGCTTCATCGGAGGTTCAGGGGTCTTAGTCTCAGTTTCTGGATTCTAAGTCTCTGGCAGGTCTGGATTCTGTGTCTCTGCTTCAAGATTATTCATTTGATCCCCCTCGTTATGGATTTTTCCTGAACAAGAAGTTGTTTCTTTGGGGCCTTCATCATCCTTTGGTTCTGTCTCAGAAGCACCCGGGCTTCTCTCCTCACAATGCAGCAGGAAGACACTTTCATCTGTTTTCCTGAAATTTTAATACAGAGGCCATGTCTTCGGGTGCTAAAGATATGATCCGAACTAGCACTTCCCCATAAGATCTCGCCCCTCGAAAAATGTCATCCAAGGGTGAAAACTCATGTTCAAACCTCTTTAGCCCACAATTAACTAAATGGTTGCTTACAATTTTCTGAGGATCATGTTTTTTATATTCAATGGAGACCAAACTCAGGTCTTCCAGGGCTGCAGACTCAACTTTAGCATGCCCGAAATCCAATAAAGAATAAGAATTTAGCCGAACAGGGAAAAACGGCCATACCTTCTTCGAAGATGCTTTGAGCTCTTTACTCACCCTGCCAATCACTATTTGTTGGGCGATCTCGCGACAAGCCAGCTTGTCCGGGATGAACAGTGGTAGTGCAAGCGGGGGAACAACAACTCCGAAAACTCTAAAATAGGAGAAATCTGCTTCTACGTACCAGTTTGCTATACCACTCAGATTTGCAGCAATGTTGTCCGAGATACGAGGTGGCAAAGGACCAAAAATGGCGATGTGCAGGGGCACCATCACCCAATTGAAAATTTTGTAAATAAATTTGTCCGCTTTATTCTCCCACAGCTTGTCGTGATACTCATGTACAGTTTTTTCTTGGGCTGGATTCCAAGCCCAACTCATCAAAGGGAATAGTGTCATGGAACATACTGCGTCCATGATATATGTAGACATGAAAAATGAGGATGGTCTCCCGCTTGCCTTTTGCTCCCGATACTCTGTGACCCCGTTGGCCAGACTGTCTGAGAGCATCTTTGCCCAATTGAATGAGCAACCTTCTGCAACCCGAAATATGAGAGGCACCCACGCAATGTAGAAATGCGAGGTGTCTTCTCTCCAAAAAAGCCGACATGTCATCATGGCCACATATTTATACTGTGGCTCTAAAGTAGCGATAGAATATATGCCCTGGTCATTAGCTCTGAACTTCGCGGCGCGCGAAACCCAATCTTTAATCAAACCATGCATGGTTTTGTCATATTTAGTGCACTCCTTCTGTTTGAACCTCTCCAGGAATTCAGCATCATACGTGTATTCAGATGTTGTTGGGAGCTTATACATGGTTTGGATGTGCTCCGGTCTAAAAGTCCCGACTATGACCCGTTGGTCGTTTATGATAGTTCTGGTGGGTAAGTCTATGTGATCCAATGCCCATCGGATCATATCATAATAGGGGGGCAACCGTGGTCTGGTTGCCACCTTGTGCATTCCAGATTGAATGACAATCTTGTATTTAGTGTTCAAATCGTCCTTTTCATTGTCGTCGAAATATGAATAATTCACCAACTCAGTTTGTAGAATATCTGAAACAAATGACCAACTAGGGACTGAATCAACACTCCAAGGTGAAGTGTTGGAGACATTATCCGAGCCTTGCCCGACATCCTCTATATTCGCCTTTGCTTCTTTCCGTGGAGCCATGGCTGAAACTTCCGTTTTCGCTCTCCTTTGATAAAACTGTGTATACATGCAAAAAATAGTTAACTCAGAAAATGACGAGCTCTGTGTGCTTATAAAAAACGTTTTCATTATAATAAAATGAGACTCCTGTATATATTTGAAAATTCTATACTCTTCGAAATAAGTCTGTCAAATCGTAATTAGAAACAAATTTATTGCGTAAAATCCGATCTTATTTATTCGTAGATTCACCCTAATTATTCATTAATATCATAAATGTTTGGCAGTTTGACAGGAAATCGGGGTATGGAGAGAAAGTAACTACCTCGGGAAAAGAGCAAACCTCGATGCACGGGACATATCTTGCTTTACTTCAAAATATTCAAACCTAGCAACGTTAATAATTTTCTCGGCTTTTCACAGCATCGTGGATTTCCTTTCAACATTTTGAGTCTTCAACTCGCGAGACTGCAAGGACTGATTTTGGCTTAATTAAAGATAATCGTGATTTAAGGCATGATTAATTTCATAATCGTTTTACTCACCGTATCGCGACTCGGAACTTCAAAGATAAAATTTTGGGAGACTGGTATGCTGAGTCACGAAACTGCGAGATAGCAATAATTAAGACTTAATTAGGATTAAGAAAAACTTGGATTAGGTGATTAATTAATCATACTATAATTACATCACGGTTTTGTGAGTCGAAGTTTTAGACACCATGATTTTCGAAAAGATAGCGCCGAGTGGCGAAACGGCGGGAACCATTTTAAGCATGGTTAGCTTTTTGCCTTTAATCTTTGACCAGGGTTAACCCACAAGTACCTCGCGTTCTCGGCTCTTGGGACTGTAAGGAAGAACATTTTGGTTTGACGAACACCGAGGCGCGAAACCCCGATGACATCTAATCACTGAGTTAAAAACTTTACCCAGGTTTCTGTCTTGAGTGAAGATTTAAAATGAGTTCTCCGTTTCGTGACTCGGGACGTGTGAATTCAAAGATAAGGTATCCAACTTGCGAGATCCCGAAACAAAACCAAAAGATCAAACGTTCTTACAAAAGTGGACTTATTTTGAGGGGAGAAAAAGCATCGCTGCTTATTCGACAAGGTTGTAGAGTTTTTTCAAAATTTCGGAGGAAGGAAATTCAAAAGGACCTCTTTAAATTTCAAGCATCGAAGATTGAAAATTGTGAAGGGTAGAAATAAAACAAGGGCGGCTCCAACATGTTCATTGACTGAAGTCGTGGCATAATGGATGTTAGTGATGTTTGGTGAGGATGATGTAGGTGGATTGTGTTCGTGCTGGAAGCTCTGGTGCACTACAATTAATGTATGGCGGAATTGAGGTAGTGCTGGGAAATGGTGTGTATAATGGCCATATTTTGAACATATGGCGCAAGAGAATTTGGTTCACAGTCCTTTGCTACTTATGTTAGGGGAGGTAGTGGCAGTACTTGATGAAGTGACGAATGGTGATGGTGTTTGATTGAGTTGAATTAGGTTACATAACTTGGGTAGAGATGAGAATTTGTTGGTTGGGTGTGCATATTTATCACATAGTGCGCAAGGGGGTTGGACACATGGGGGTTGGGGAGCAATGGGATCTTTCTTTTTGTGTCTCCCCCCAGCTATAGAAGTAGTGGTACTGAGTGGGGATGTTGGTGGTACTGTGGGAGTAGGTACTGGAATTTGCATCGGAATTCCTTTGGTTTGAGGAGGGAGGGATGGTTGAGGGACCATGGCGGATGGATGTAGATAGCATATTGGAATTTCCAGCACCATATTGGGAAGGGTAAGCGTTGCGGCTACTTGGAAAGCTTGTACGCCTGGTGGAGGGTAGAATAAGGGGATTTGAGTAATGGCTTGGGGAACTGTCTCCCAAATTGGGATATGGCCTTGGGGTGAGGTGAAATCATGAACTAGTGGAGTTGTCCAGTTCGCAGGAGATTCTTGAGGGAGGAGCTTTGTGACTAGTCAGACATCATATATAAGAGAAGCCTGACTGGGAGGAAGGGTATCCTCAATGTCAGTTCCTTTGGATGAGACAACACATACCTGATTGGAAGGATGAATGAGCGGTGGTGCACCAAGGTAAGTTCCTAACAAGGAAGGGTCTTTGAAAATTCTGGGGGCCATCTCGATGAGTGGGTACGCCTCAGAATTAGTGTGGATGAAAGGGAGAATGTTATCGATGTTGGCAAAAGGTTTAGGATCATAATGTGAAACTTGATCAATGGAAATGATCTTCCTATTATGGGGGAAGATCATGATTCAAAAGACAGAAGAGGCAACTACCTTCATAGCGTACATGTAGCTATGACCGAACAAGATATTGTAATTGAGTGGGGCATTGATAACTTCAATGTCAATGAGAATGGTCATTCCCCTGAGTTCTATAGGGACATTTTGGAAGAGCCCTTCGGGAGAAGATGGTCATCCGTCATAAGCTCTTAAGGTAATGGCAGATGGTATGAGTTTAGGGGAACCAAGTTTCTACCATACATATTTGGACATGATGCATGTGGATGCACCTTCATCAATGATGCACTGATGAACTATAATATTCTAAATTTTAATGGGGATTTGAAAAGAGATGGGAGTGGGCAGGTGAGGTTCTCCACTGTTGAGATCAAATATGATGAGTTGAGTATCCATAGGGTCGACTGCACCCAAGGCGGAAAGTAATGACTTTCGCTAAGTGGAACAAGTTTGAAGTACTTCTAAGATTGACATGGAAGACGGGGATTGTGCCAAGTCATTGACCAAACTATAATAATGAGCTACCCTAGCCTTAGGGTTGTGGACATTCCTGCGCAATGGGATGCGAGGGATGCGAAGGGGTGTTTCTGTGTTAGGGCAAGGGATCATCAAAGGGGGTCCTGTTTGTGTTGGGGTTGTTTCTCGGGGAATGGAAGGAGACTTAGAGGGTGCACTGTATTAACGACTACGTGTTTGTATAAGGACTTCTTCCTCACTAGTGAGGAGGATAGTATGATCTGCGGGATTGCTTGGATTGAGATATTGTCCCAACTATTGTGGGGTAGGCTGCATGTCCTGTTGGGTGTTCATAACTCCTTGGTGTGGAATGGGGTTCTGCAGCACGGTTGGTGGTGGTTGTTGCATGTATTGTTGTGGGTCTTGCTGAGGGGCAGGTGGCATTGGAGGATGTGGTCCATTCATAGAGTCTTTCATTCTTTTAAAATCAGCGATTTGGGGGCAATGATGAGTATAGTGACCGAACTCACCGCAAAGGGCACAGGGGAAGTTTTTTTGAAGGTTGTTGTTATTTTTTCCTTGATGTCTATTATTGTTACCCCCCTGGGGGTTTTGAGACCCTTGATTCTAGTTTCCCCCAGTAGATTGGTTCTCTTGGGGGTGATTTTTGCCTTGACCTAAGTTGTTATTATTTCGATTTTTCCTTTCTTTTTGCCATTAATACATTGATGGGTTGGATTTTCCTTATTCATCTATTCAAAATTTTGATATTGCTGAATGGGAGAAGGTTGAACAAAATTAACCCCAATGTGAGGGTGTCCTTATGGTGGAGCCATGGACTATGGAGGGCTAGGATACGGGAAGTACAGATTATGTTGTGGTAATAATTCGTACGGTACATAGGAAGTCGTGGCGCTTTCTCTAGTACTTAGAGTATAAGCTGAGGTAGAGGGAGTACCAGAACTTGTTTGGATAGGTGGGCATATTGTGGGTGTTGGTGGTGGCCCACTGATGGGTGGAGGAAGGGAAAAAAGGTATGGTTGTTGATAAGGGGGTGGAGGATAATAAGGGATTCGTCCATATGCCGATGGATATTGAGGTGTGCCATACATTGGTGGTTGTTGGGATTGTGGATTGTAGTGTGTGGTGTTACCAATCAATCCATCTACCGAGTCAGACATCCCTGGCTTGTCTTGGAAAAATGGCATGGGTCTTGGGAGATCAGGAAGTAATGTGTACAAGTATTCTGATTGTGAATAGATGAGGTCATATTGTTGAGCCTTACTGATGGCTTCTTCTTCGGATTAAAGGAAGGTGGAAGCCACATCTTTACCGAGGAGAGAGACAAGTGATTTGAGAAACCAATGAAGACATTGTTGTTTGGTGGTTTCTACTTTGCACAAACTACGTCGTCGACACCACTCGTGAATGTGATCAGTGATATGTGTGGCTAAGGTTTGTTTAAAATCGGAGAGTAGTTCCAAACCATTGTCATGGCGGATTGGTAATTGGAATAATGTCAAAAATTCTTTGGCCAAGGACTCGAAAGTCGTATGGGACCTTGATTTTTTGTCTACATACCACTTGGTTGATGGGCCAATGAGTGTGCGTTGAAATAATTGTAGTTGGATGGAATCATCCATAATGATTTTGGAAGAGAACCATAAGTGTAAAGTGATGACATGGTTGGCAGGGTCATCTCTTGCTTTTCCTTCAAACTTGGGGATATCTGAAGGTAGTTTGGTAGGCATTGCAGGCCATGTGGGGTCATGCAATATAGGATCATTTGTGAGTTTTCTTAGATCTGGTATGTTGAGAGAGGCCAAATATGGCATCTGGAGTGGTGGTGGAGGATTAGTTCCAGCCATGGTGTGAGTGTTTTGTGAACCTGACTCTTGAGGGGGACTAGGTGGGTTTGTACTTACCCCTTGAGGAGAATATATCCCCCTACTTCCATGTAAAGGAGAATGGGTGAGTGTTTGACCTTGGGAAGAGGACCCAAGTAGGGTTGAACCAAGCAAATATGATCCCAAGATAGTGGCACTCACAGGAGTATGAGAAGGTGGATACGATGAGTTGGCAAGACTAGGAACTCCCCCTAGAATTGGAGGGAAGTTTAGCAAGTGTCTGGAATGACAGGGGTTCTGTGGATCCCCTATGATGTCCGACTAGATGAGTGAATGTGTGCAAATGGTGGTGAGACCAATAAATAAACAAGAGCCTTTGCTGCAATTTTTGAACTTTTACACGATATATATCCAAATCAAAATGTAATCAAAAGTGCATCATACATAAAGTGTTTTGATAAAGAAGCATATATTTGGATAGGTGGATTTTGTCCACGTGGGGGAACAAAGACAACAAATTCTCTTGTCCTAAAAGACGTAACATCCTTCATCTCAAAATAGCACTGGAACTTCCAATAACACTTGATAGTGGGGTCTGAAGCCACTGGAAGAGAAACTAGTGAAGGATGAAGCAATCAGTTATAATGAAGGGGTAGAGGGGGCATATCCTGAAAGAACTGGTGATATTTCCAAATAGCCACATAAAATATGATTAAGGTGCAATTTCATCCCACAATTTCCACCTGGGTAGATGTCCTAAAGTTTGGTCACTAGGTACCTCGGTCAAAGTGTGGCATTTAGATTCTCAGCCTTAGAAATGGGTCACGAGCTGGATCTCGTCCAAGAGGTGGGTACCTCAAGGGGGGACGCATAGAAAAACTAGACCTCGGTCTTCAACCCTTCATAGGTATCTCCCTACCTTATGGTGTTAGAAACACTTGACTTGGAGGATTTAAAGTTCCCTATTTGACAACTTCTATTGTTTTGAAAATGTGAGAACCAGATAACGAGGAGTTATTTGGATGCCTATCCCTGAAATCCTACCTAGACTAAAATATTTCTTTTGGCACCTCCTGTGGAGGAAAACTCAGTGATTTTTTAGAAAATTTTTAGATGTGGTTGTTTTGAGAGATTGGAGGTTTGAACCAACCTCGTTGAAATTAAGTGGGAGTGGATAGTTTCGTCAAGAAAAGGGTGGGGTGGTTCAGAATCCCTTTGGAGGAAACTTACTTCAACCTCCATGTTTCGAGATGCAGACTATGTGAGTGAGAAGTGACTTTGTGTGTGAACAAGTGAAAGTGTGCCAATTTTTAATAATTTAGGTGTCACCTTGATGCATGTGGACTTCTCTTGTCCTTACAAGTGTTGATTAGCTAAGTTACTATGTGTCATTGGTACAGCCTTGCAGAATTTTAAAGTCCCTAGGAAACTAGCATGTGGACACGTGGGTCCTTAGTATTCCTTTAACTGCCTATTGTGATTTAATCTAAGAAATCTTTGAAACTATCCTAGATTGTAGCATGTGGGCATGTATGGGCCCGTTACAAAACCTTTAAACTTTCCTAGTGATTTAATGTAAGAAAGTAAATTTCAACACTATCCTATCTTTGTAGCATGTGGGCATGTATGGGCTCATTACAATGTTAAGGTGTGTTTGAAAAATAAATTAAGAGGAGTCCCCAGGGGGTGTTGTCCTCTCCTAAAAATTTTGTCTTTTTAAGGGAGGTGAAATTGTCCTACAACCTCTTTCTGATTCTCAAGATCGTTTTGAAGCGCGAGAGAAGAGCATACTCAATGATTGATACCCAATTTCTGGTCCCAATGCAAGTTTAATATGTGATTATAAATGATTCCAAATTATAATCTTAGTCAAAGCAAGCCATCCATGTGGAAAAATGAAAGAAAAAGAGGAAATAATGATTTTAAACCCCCTAAGTGCCTATTTTTTGACTAATCCCTTTATATGGAGAGGGAACTAAGTGTGGTGCAGATTACAACATGCATGGAATCATCTTTCAGAAGCCTATGGGCACTCCACAGATCATAAAAAGCTTACAATGTGTATTTTTTTGCACAGGTGCACAGGTCTCAGACTAGACAGAGGCACTTTGAGCGCGAATGTGTGAACTAGAAGAGTTTGATGGGCACAGGGGCACATAAGGTGCTGAGTAATACAGTGATTTTGGTGCATGTGCGCATGATGTACGACTAAGGGTTGATAAAACTGGGCACATTTGTCACACGATCGTGAAGAAAATTCCGAATGAAATTCCTTCAACTCAGCTTTGAATTTGGATTCTTGTAGGTCAGCTTGCGTTGGTTATGGTACCTGCAGGTCAAATAAATGGAAAGAAGAGCTAAAATAACCCAAATGGGGTAGGAAATTGATACCTTTCCCCAGTGGAGTTGCCAATCTGTTGCGCCTCTTTTGTCACCTAAATGAGCAAAACAAAAGTTCTTACAAGCTTGGTTGGGTTAGCTAAGCAAGATAACAGGAAAGGGAAGGGTTAGAAGAATAAATATAAAAGACTGAGCTAAGAATTAAACTAGGAAAGGAACAAACAACTAAAATATTGTGCATAAGGACATAAAAACAAGAAACAAACAAGACTCATGTCACCAATGGAAAGGATTATATTAGTGAAAAGAAAACACTAAAGAGAAAGGGGACTTTCAGTCCCTTCTTCCTCCAAGGGAGGGCTCTTGGACCCCCAAGATTGATCTCTTCTTACAACTTGAAAACTTGAAAGAAATGGTGAAAGAATCCCAAGCTAACCCACTCAAAAGGTGATGTGGATAGCCCAAATGGAATGGTGCTAGTATGCTCTTGATCAGAAGAGAGGCTTCCCCAAGAGAATAACAACATCATAACCTTACAAATGAATTCCTTGAAGATGTAGTGCACCCATGGACTTGTTTTATAGCACCACTTTGAGGTATTGTGCAACCAGATTTTAGTGTGAAAAGGGGCTTTTTAGGGCACCTTTAGGTCTTTGACCAACCACCCAGCTAGATCCAACCGAGATTTGGATGTCAAATTGACTTGGAAGCTGAAATAGAAGTGGGTGAGAGGCTGACCAACATCATAAATGGGCCATTCTCAGGTGTGCGCAGCTTTTAGCATCCACAGTCGCACATCGTGCACATGTGCACTTTTCCTGCATTTCTTAATGGTGCATGTGCACGCACACCCTGTATAGTCATAGCGCATCCTGATTTTATGACTGGTTGGATAGTTTTGGACCTTTTGGAAATGATTTTTTGGTAATTTTGGTCCATGGGTGAACTCATAGTTATTTGACGATTCTGGATTCATGTAACCATTTGCAGGCGAAATTTCAGTGATAACAATGGGGTATTGTATTCTCGTTTCTTCTATCAAACTTAAATCTTCTCTATCATAGTTCCATCCTCTTTTTCTTGTCAAGATATTTCCAACAATGATAAATCCACTCAGAATTGAGATCTAGAATGAAAGGTATGACCTTCCAAAGTTATTGGGTTTACATATGAAACATCTCTCTTACTGCCACATGGCATCCACATGAATTTTCATTAATCGTTCCAATTGATGTAGTGACACCCTAGTCCTATAGTGGCACTAGCCTAGCCTTCCATGGTGGAACTTTAGTCCACAAAGGATTATAGGCATCATCGCTCAAACCTTCTTCCAATGCCCTCTAGCGGGTGGCTAAATCATGGACTCATATTTTTGTAGCTCCCTTTCATCAGTCCACCCAAGAAGTCTTGTTACTTAACCATTTTTCATCTTCACGGACTTGAGGACTCATGGATGCATAACTCTATGAGAATCCTTTCACATGTTCATTTGAGAAGTATCGGCACTTAACCATTTTTCTCCACCTACGCAGACTCATGGATGTACAATTTTGTACCTCTTCTTCCCAATTCCATCTAAAATCTTCAACACTCAGTCATTCTTCCATCTACATAGGTTCACAAAATCTCAGACTCATGAAATCATAATTCTTCCTTTCATAAGTCCACCCGAAAAGTATCAACACTTAGATTATTTTTCCCTCTATGTGATCCATATTTTATGAGCAGAACGAAATGAATATAAATTATTAACAGGTGCTTAACACAAAATAACAGAGATACAGTAAAACTAGTTTTCTATTCAATAACGAAATAAGCTGGAACTGTAAAATGCAGCGGGAACAAGCTTGCTGGAATGGTGGCAGCTTATCTCTGAGAAGAGATGTGATGGCAGCACGCATTCGCAAGAATTAAATTACAATGAGGCTCCGAAAGCCTTTTTACAATAAGAAAGAATGCCAAAAACCCTAGACATCCAAAAACCTAACCCTAGGAGATGAAGCGCCAAAAGTCATGTGGGCCCCGTTTGGGTAAGCTAGTACATCAACTTCCCGGGGTCGTAACTTTTCCATACGATCTTCATTTTAGGCATGCGATAGCCCGTTGGAAAGGCATCACCAAGGAGATTCATTTTGGGGGCTCAATCATGTATTTAGATATCATTAAGGAGCTTGATACCAAAAAACCTTCATTTAGGCTCTCAAAATAGCCCCGGAAGTAAAAACTACTAAAAATAGTAAATTGCCAAAAATGTCAAAAAATTGTTTTGAGCCAGTTGGAAAAGGTGGGTGGCCACCGATATCTATCTGGATCAATCCCCCCTCCTTAGGAAGAAATGGTCTCCATTGCGTTGAGGTCCCCCATTAGATGAGGAATTTTTTGCTGAATTTGGCCCCGGGTGAGTCACTTGCCTTGGTGCAGGAGCTGCCTTGCTTTGACGACTCGATAAAGTTGGATCCTTTGTTGTCAAGTGCCCTTGATATGATTGTCCATAATCTGATCATTGGATGCTTGTTGTATGCAGTTGGGGTTGCGCTCTGTTGGTGTCAGTTGTTCTGCTACTTCTGAGGTGTCTAATAATGGTGGGAAATAAGGGCGAAGGAGATCCACATTGAACACTAGGTGCAGGCCAAGGAAAGGAGGAATGTTGAGCTCAAATGAATTATCCCCCACAACCTTGGTGATAGTGTACGGTCCATAACGGAGTGGGAGAAGCTTCCGATGGGGTCCTGTAAGGCATTCTTTCTACAAGTGCAACCAAACTTTGTCACTCACTTGAAACTTATGCGGCACCCGATGTTGATCATGGTCCTGTTTGTACTTGTCATTGGACTTCTGTAGGATATCCTGAACCTATTGGTGGATGTGCTAGATCCACTCAATGAACCGAGTGGATTTTTCAGCTTCATTTGGAGTAGGAGATGATTTAGTCGAGGTGACCGCAAGGGGAAGTGCAACATCTATGGGACCCAATGGTTGGAATCCCAACCCCACTTGAAAGGGGTTGTGGCCGATTGAGCTATGCAATGCTTGGTTGTAGCTATGCTAGACACAGGGAAGGATCTGATCCCATGTGCAAGGGTTCTTTGAATTATACATGCGAAATATATGCACAATCATTCGATTTACAACCTCAGTTTGGCCATCTATCTGGGGGTGGAAGGCCATGGATTTGGTGAGCTTGGTGTCTAGCAGTGACCAGAGGCTCGACCAAAATGTGCTGAGAAATTGACTATCCCAATCTGAGACAATGGTTTGTGGGATTCCAAAATTTACCCAGACTCGTTTAAAGAAGATCTTGGCAGTGGCCTCTGCTGTGATGCTCTTCTTGTAGGCAACCAAAATCGCCATCTTAGAAAAGCGATCAACAACCACAAAAACATAGTCATTTTCCCGCTTGGTGGATGGGAGGCCCGACATGTAGTCCATTGAGATGGATTCCCATGGCTTGTCAGGAGTAGGAAGAGTGGTGTACAAGCCCTGTTTCTTAGTGGTTGGTTTGGCAATAGCTCAGGCAGTGCAGGACCTAATATACTTGCTGACCTCCTGTCAAAGTTTAGGCTAGTAGAAATGTTTTTGTAGCATAGCCACTGTATTTTCAACGCCGCAGTGTCCTGCCACCTGACTGTAGTGGGATTCCTAGATCATCTTCACTCGCTCAGTTGATGGAACATAGATATGGCCCAGATGACACAACAACCCATCCTGAAGATGGAAATTATCGATAACTGCATTTGCACCCAACATTTGGTAGGTGGTGGCGAAGTCGGGGTCTGTCTCATAGAGTTGGGGCCATCCAGATGTCTCATGGCTGCAAGAGTCTACCACCGTGGTGAGTACCACGACTGGCGGTCTGCTGAGGAAATCAAGGACGTGATTGGTGCTTCCTATTTTATACTTGATGTTGAGGTGGAATTGCTGCAAGTATGTGGATCTCTTTTGATGGCGGTCATTCTGCAGTTTTCCCTGTGTCTGCATGAACTGCAGTGGATTATGATTAGTGTGGATGACTGTCTCCTTCCCAAGAATGTAATGTCTCCACTAGCGGCATGCTTTCACAATGGAGTACATTTCTTTGTTGTAATTAGGGTACTTACGGACAGTATTTGATAGTGTCTCAGTATGATAGGCCATGGGGTGGCCGTGCTAATTGAGAATAATGCCCACAGCATAGTATGAAGCATCTGTCTCGATCTAAAAGGGATGTTGCAGGTCTGGTAGTGAAAGTACTGGGGCTAAGCACAAGCGCTGCTTCAAATCATCGAATTCTTATTGTTGGGACCGGCCCCACACAAATTTTTCCTTACCACCACCCCTGTTTATTTGGCTGAGGGCCGATGCAATATGGGAGAAACCCAAAACGAACCTGCGGTAGAAATTAGCAAGTCCCAAGAAGCTCCAAAGCTCAGTGAGTGTTGTTGGGGCTAGCCAGTTATGGATGACTTGGATATTGGCTAGATCCACATGTACGCCATATTGATCAATGATGTAGCACAGGTAATGGACCCTGTCCATGCCGAAGGAGCATTTTTCCAGGGTGGTGTATCGCTTGTGCTATAGCAGGGTGTACAAAACCTACTAAATATGCTGCAAGTTTTTGGCCCAAGTCTTGTTGTAAATTAGAATGTCATCCAGATACACCACTACAAAAGTATTAGTGAATGGTCGCAGGATATCATCCATCATCCTCATGAAAGTGGTCGGAGCATTTGTCAAACCAAAGGGCATGACCAACCATTCAAAAATTCCTTCCTTTGACTTGAAGGCAGTCTTCCATACATCTGTTTGTTCTATCGGGACCTGGTGGTATCCAGGATTCAAATCAATCTTACTGAAGTATTTGGCCCCCATGAGTTGATCAAGGAGGTCATCGATTCAAGGAATCAGGTACCGATTTCTGACAGTGATTTTATTCAGAGCCCGGTAATCAATACAGAGCTGCTAGGTTCCATATTTCTTCTGTACCAGCACGATTGGGCTCTCGCAAGGTGATGAGTTGGGGTGGATGTGCCCCTTGTGGAGCAGTTCTTGGATTTGTCGCTTGATCTCCTCAGTCTCTAACAAAGAGCGACGATAGACTGGCCCATTGGGCAGTGGTGCATCAGGGGTCAGATCGATGGGGTGCTTGACCTAGCAGTGCATAGGTACCCCTATAGGTGAGGAGAATATATCCGAGTATTCTTCCATGACCTTATCTACTTGCTTCTGCTGTGTGGAGAGGCCATATTTAGAGACCCTGGATGTGGCTACGATCTTTCACTTATTCTGAGAGCGAATCACAAAGGAGACAAACTTCCCTGTCTGAGAGATGACCTTCCTGCATTGCTTAGCAAAGATCAAGGAAATAGCACTAGGTGGGACTACCTTGGGTATCCTATACAATTTCTTGTTCAAAGTAATAATAACACTACGAGGCCTAAACTCATATACAACATGATGTTTCCATAAATAAGGTTGGCCCAAAAGAACATCAAAAACTTCAAGAGGAGCAACATCACACAATACCTCGTCTTTGAAGGGCTTGATGTTGTACAACAGTCGACACTGTTGGCTGATGCGGAGATCGTTTCCTTGGTGGAGCCACCCAATGGTGTAGGGTTGTGGGTGCGGTGTTGTTGGCAGGGCTAGCCACTTGATGGCCTCTGCTGAGATGAGGTTCTTTTGGCTACCGCCATCAACGATGAAGTGCAACGGGGTTCCTTTTACCCACATCTTTGAATGGAAGAGGCTCTCTCCTTCTTCTGGCTTGTCTGGTTCACCAGGCTGGAGCTTGGTGGTAGCAACGGTGGCACTAGGTTCTGCATCAATGATCCATCTTCCCCTTTCTGGTTCTATATTGGAGTTAGAATCTGCATCTGATTCAGAGGCTTTCACTTCAGCCACTAGCGACTTCTTTGAGCGGAAGTTAGTAGTGTTATGCCAAGGGCTCTTATGGAAGTCGCACCACTTCCCGGTATCTTTCTTTGTCTTTACGGTGTCCTTCTTTTCTTGTGGCTTGTACTAGTTGTCTTGATACTATCCATATTTTCTCTGTCCTTTGTTCGGTGGGTTGGGGCCGCCCTTTCTTGGCTTTTGTTGTGAGGGGTTCCTAGGCCCAAATTGTCGTGTCTTTTGTTTGAGCTTCTCCTCAATTTTGACGGAATATCGGTAGGCCGTGCTCAAGGATGAGATGTCCAGAAATTCCATTTTCATATGGATGTATCTATGCAGAGCACCAAAATACTTGAGCACCAGATGTTGCACCGAATCTTTGATACCCAACTTGGTGCGCAAGGTATGGAAGATATTTGTGAAATCTGGCATTGTTTGGTCTCTTTCCTACCGCAGTGTGGTCCATTTGGTATACAGATCATCATAACTTCCGATAGAGTAGTATTGTTCCTTAATAGAATCCCTAAAGGATTCTGAGGTGGTCATGACTGAAAATAATGAGGTTTCCTTTGTTTCCTTTTGCTCACAGAAATTTTCCCACCAATCTTTGACATGGGGAACGGCTTTGAGGAATGCAAAAGTAATCTTTTCTCTATTCAAAAATCTATGAACAGAAAAATACCCTTCTAGTAGATTCATCCACTTGTCTACAACATCTACATCTATCTGACCTTCAAATATAGGAATATGAAAGTTTATTTTTACCTTGAAGGGGGCGGCGCCTTAGCTCGAAGAAGATGCGTCGCCTGTTGGTAGTCGCAGAAGGATTTGCGTGAAACTATCCATCATCTCGTTCCTCTATTGCGTGAGGGATTCCTCAATCAACAGTTTGAAAGGATCTCCTATTTTGTCATCTTTAATTTCTCCTACCATGGGAGGTCTCTTGGGTGTGTGAGAGCTTCTATCCTCAAGAGAAACAAGCTCGAGACCCAACTCTTTGTAGTCCGACCTCGTTGGGGACATGCATTAAGACGACAAGGAGCAGACCGCTCTGATACCACTAATCCGGATTTTATGAGAAGAATGAAATGAATACAGATTATTAATAGGTTCTTAACACAAAATAACAGAGATACAGTAAAACTGGTTTTCTATTCAATAACGAAATAAGCTAAAACTGTAAAATGCAACGCAAACAAGCTTGCTAGAATGGTGGCGGCTTATCTCTGAGAAGAGATGTGACGGAAGTGCACATTTGCAAGAATAAAATTACAATGAGGATCTGAAGGCCTTTTTACAATAATAAAGAATTACAAAAACCCTATACATCCAAAAACCTAACCCTAGAAGATGAAGCGCCAAAAGTCACATGGGCCCCGTTTGCGTAAGCTAGTACATCAACTTCCCGGGGTCGTAACTTTTGCATACAATCTCTGTTTTAGGTGTGTGATAGCCCGTTGGAAAGGTATCACCAAGGAGATTCATTTTTGGGGCTCAATCATGCTTCATATATTATTGAGGATATCGATACCAAAAAACCTTCATTTAGTCCCTCAAAATGGCCCCAGAAGTAAAAACTGCTAAAAATAGTAAATTGCCAAAAATGTGAGAAAACTATTTTGAGCCAGTTGGAAAAGGTGGGTGACCACCGATATCCATATGGATCACTATGAGGACTTGTGGACGTACAATTTTGTAGCACCTCTCCATAATTTCACCTGAGAATTATCAACTCGTAGATTATTTTGTGAGTTTGTCAGGTTTGTGGGTTAACGGACTCACAGACCCATTCACCTCACCTTTCCAATTCTTAAATTTGACATTGACCCACTCCTTAATATCTCGGCCAAATATAGGGCTCTAAATGGCTTCCTCGTACATGTAGGCTCATGACATCAACATAATGTTAGCATGATGTCATCCCTTCTCTCATTAATGTCTAAGGGATTCCACGTCGATCAAAAACCAATATCACATCCCAGATGTACTCCGATCAATGGTCGTGATGATTCATACTTTTGGTCTGATGTCCAAGGTTAAAATGGGATTCTAAGAAATATTTCACCTAACAGATTGCACTATGGCTCATCGACCAAATACCTGTTTCCATTCAAATGATGACACCTATAAACTTCAGGAAATGTTGGCATTACATGTTAGCATGGTACATCATGTTGACGTTACCTCTCTCCCAAATCTCTCTTAACACGAGACCACAATGATCTATGAGAGAGGTTAATTCTGGGTTAATCCCTGATTAAGGGTCTAGATTAACTTGGGTACATCCTCTACAAGCATGGAAACCTACTCCGATAAAGGGTCTGAATCTATTCACTCCACTGATCCAATGAATGTGATTCCTTCGAGCTCAAAACATGGTTTTTCCATCCGATTCATGACTTAAACCATTCAAGGATATATATTTGGGCTCTTTCCCTTACGTTCAACAATTAACTCATGGTTCTAATTTCCATTCACGGATTTCCCATAACAAAAATGGTTATATATATATATATATATATATAATAACAAAAATGGTTATATATATATATATATATATATATAGAGAGAGAGAGAGAGAGAGAGAGAGAGAGAGAGAGAGAGAGAGAGAGAGAGAGAGCATGTGCTAGAATCACATAAAATTAAGTTCATACCTTTATCTTAGAACATTACAGAACGCTTGTATTTAGTTGTGTAGGGCATGCACCATTATTACCATCTTATGGTCACTTAAACATAGGAGCTTGCAATTACAATAAGCATCATCACTACAATCAAGTATGTATATTTATGGTGCAAGTACAAGCATTCAATCATGCATTTTAATTCAATTACACATATTCTATGAAATAATTGCCTATTACAATTGATAGCCAACTAACTGATTGTGGGTGTTCAACTTTCCACCCAACTATAGGCTTAGATGCTTTCACTCTTAGCATTCAAACCACTCCCTTGCCAAGCCATGATATCATTAGGGAATCTCTCTCAGGTTCTCAGTAATATTTGAAGGTTACTCTCCTTCACTCTACTCTAGGTAGATATTTTACTTACACCCACCTATCCCAGGCCTCTTCGAGGTTTATCAGATTCCTTCCCAGCATCAAGCTTGCAACCTTCTTAGCTCAGGTTAGGTTTTGTAGGTCTTCTATGCTCCATCTCTGAACTCTTCTATGAGTTCTTTGATTCTTATATTGCATGCACTCATGCATTCCTTTCCCCTGTTATCTTCCTTAGAGGCCCTGAACTCCCCTTTCTTTCCTTTCTCTCTCATATCCATATGCAGGTTGCATGCATGACTTCGACAGGTTCGTGACCTATCCTTCAGTTTCTTTTGTCAGAAGGAAACTCATGGGTCGATCTCGGGGACCCGTGGTGATATTTCCTACTGTCCTCTAGCTGACTACTTCCTGTCCCTTCTGTCAACCCTCCATACTTCCATTCATTGGGGTGGTTAGTTGTTCAACTACCAAACCCCCCTCATTAACTGACCTGTATTGTTATTTGAGCTAAGGGAAAATAATCTGAATGTTTCCAATTAATATTTCCATTGTATGTGGATAACAAAGACTAGAAGTATTTGCATCAACAAAGACCAAAAGTATGAAGGATCTCGACCATTGATCGAAGTACATCTGGGATGTGAAATTGGTTTTTGATCGATGTGGAATCCCTTAGATGTTAATGAGAGAAGGAATGACATCATCCTAACATGATGTTGATGTCAGGAGCCTACATGTATGAGGATGCCATGTGGAGGCCTATATTTGGTCTAGATATTAAGGAGTGGGTCCATGTCAAGTTTAAGGATTGGAAAGGTGAGGTGAATGGGTCTGTGAGTCCACCAACCCAAAAACCTGACAAACTCAAAAAATAATCTAAGTGTTGATACTTCTCAGACGAACTTATGGAGAAGAGGTACCAAATTGTACGTCCACGAGTCTGTGTAGATGGAAAATCAACTAAGTTTTGAGACTCTTTGAATGGACTTCTGAAGGGAAGAATTAAGCATTTTTGATTCTACAAGTCCGTGAGTCCATGAGTCTGCATAGAGGGAAAAATAATCTAAGTGTTGAGACTTTTCAGGTGGACTTATGAAAGGAAGAAATATTCCTTCATGAGTCCGAGAGCCCGTGAACCCGTGTAGATGGAAGAATGAGTGAGTGTTGAATATTTTGGACAGAATTATGAAGAGGAGGTACATAATTGTACATCCGTGAGTCCATGAGTCCACGTAGGTGGAAAAAAATGGTTGATTGTCTATACTTCTTGAATGAACATGTGAAATTATTCTCATAGATTTATGCATCCACAAGTCTGCGAAGATGAAAAATGGCTAAGTAACGAGAATTCTTGGGTGCATTGATGAAAGGGAGCTACAAAATTATGAGTCCATGAGTTTGCCACCCTCAAGAGGGAGTCAAAAGAAGGTTTGAGCAACGATGTCTATAATCCTTTGAGGACTAACATTCCACCATGACAGGCTAGGCTAGTGCCACGATAAGACTAGGGTATCGCTACATTCGTTAGCAAAGTCAATGACACGTCACGTGGATTCCACATGGTAGTAAGAGAGATGTTTCCTATGTAAACCCAAGAAATTTTGAAGGTCATACCTGTCATTCTAGATCTCAATTCTGAGTGGATTTACCATCGTTCGAAAGATCTTGACGAGCAAAAGAGGATGGAATTGTGAAAGAGAATATTTAAGGTTGATAGAAGAAGAGAGAATGTTGGCCCTCGACCAAGTTTTGAGGAAACCTTGGCCAGAGTTGACCCACTTTTGGACTTCGACACATTGTTCGAAGAAGGAGCCCCTAGGAGGAGTTGAGATTGAGGATATCACTTATTTTGCGGGCTATGTGGACCTAGTAAGGGGTCCTTTGTCATTTTTGTAATGGTTTTATGGGATGTTGGCCCATGGGTTCTCCCATGTTTAGGCATTATTGTAAGGGATTGTAAAAGTATAAATAAGTAAGAATGTATGGTAGAAGTAGAAGTCTTGAGAGCTAAGTGAAAGTAGTTGGAGTTGCTTTGTGCAACATAATGTAATGTGTTAAGGCTTTGTGCTCAATAGAGGGTTGGCACTGTGCCCTGAACTAGTTCTGGAAGGAGGTTCTGGTGCTTAGTGCACAGATCTCCTGTCTAGTGCAAAGCTTGACTCTGTGGCTTAGTGCATAGGAGTAAATGAATTTAAGATTCAAGCACATAATAAAGAAGGAGAAGCGGTTGGTGGACGTAGCCCCACACTGGGGTGAACCACGTATATCTTGTGTCTTTGGTTTGCTTTGTGCTATGTTGTTTATGTTATGAATCTACTCAGTGCTTTGATTATTATGTATGATAGATAGATCTATTGTTGCTTAAGTGCTTTACTTTTGTTAAGGATGAATGAATGTTAGATCTAACCTATAATGCTAAGTGTTATGTGCTCAGAGTATTTTATCATTTGTTATTACTACGCCAATCTATATTTGACTAAGTCCTACGGTGTTGATCAAGCTAAGAAACTAATGCATGTTATCTTCTAAGCATTAATAGAATACTTTGCGAAGTGTTGTTATCACAGATCTATGTCCCATATTGGTTATATACACTTGCGCCATGTAACCCCCCCTTCTTCTACCTTGGGTGATACCTCACCTGCTTCATAGGTGTTGCCAAAAGGGCAGGTAGTTGGTTTTTTTTGGTGTGTTGTTAAGCATTGAACACTGGGTTTGCCCCTGTGCCAACAAATGGTTCCATTGTCGGGACTTGAAACTATGATTGTTGGGAACTGAATTAAAGAAAAGAGAAGCTATTTGTGTTGATCTGTTGCTGAAGTGCATAGTACTCTACTTGACTTGTGAAACTTTGTGCTAATAATTAAATCTGATCTAAAGAAAAGAGGTAAGATCCTAAAAGAGGTAAAGATTTGTGCTTTGACAAGAGTAAGATAAGTGCAATTTTTTGTTTCGAAAGCATGAACTTAAGTATGTTTAATAGATTATGTCCTAGTTTGAAGGCTAGGACGTAGTTGAAAGAAAGAGATGATTTGAGTAAATTTATTGGAAATGAAGAAATATATGTTATTCCTATTCATAGAAAGAGTTTTTGGACTAATAAGTGGATGCAGGAACGTAGATTTTTTTTTTACAGATTGTAGGTCCAACACTATGATCATAGTGTGCAGTACAGAAGAGGTTGGGGAACATTTAAAATAAAAAGAGGATTAACTTTGTGTTATAACTGCAGAAGGCCGGGACATCTTGCTAAGGAATTCCCTGGCACAGGTCCTATTTACCTTTGTTGTAATATTGTTGGTCATGAGGTTGAGGATTGTCCAAGGATAATCGCTAAAGTTAAAAGGATGAACATAAGACAAGAAAACTATGAATAAATTCAAGGGACTAAGAGCATGTTAGAAAGTCATAAATAAAAAAGGCCAGAAGAATTTCAGACTACATTAGTACAGTTGAAAGAAATGATAGATGTTCACAAAGATGTCAGTTTAGCAGAGATCCTGAAAGTAAAACAACTCATAAATGCAAGAATAGAAGACTTCGACATAGACTGTGTCTTGGATGAAGAAACACAAGTGAATATTATGACAGAAGACACTTGGGAAATTTTGGAAAAGCCTATTGTGGTACCTTCATTCAGAAGGATAGGATTTTTTAAGGGTAAGATGATAAATTTATGTGGAAGAGTTACTAATGTACCTATTATTGTTCATGGAACATCAACTGAAGAAGAATTTGAAGTCATTAAGTTTGTTGGGGACAATGCCCTTTTCCCACTTTTGTTAGGTAAGGCTTGGATTGAGAAAGATAAAATCAGAAAAAAAGCAGAGGAAGATGCCACAGAAAATAAAAAGCAAGAACTAAGGGATTTCATAGCTATAAAAATAGATCGACTAATAGAAGAACGAGAGGATAAGTCAAAGCAACAGAACAAAGTAACAACGCAGGAGGGACAGAAGGAAAGAGAATTAGCTGTCAAGGTTGAAAGAATGCAAGAAGGCTTGAAGAACCTATCTATGCAAGAAAGAAGTATTCCCACTCAATAAGTATTAAGAAAAGGAATGTTAGCTTCATACCCCTTGAGGGAACCTCAACAGTGCGAAGCCACTACGTTAGGGGAAGATAAGAATAAAAATGGAAATAGGGTTCCAGAAACAATTAGAGAAAAACAGATCACAAGAAATAAGGAAAGGAAGCTCAATAAAAAGAAATATAAGAGGGAAAAGATACAAGAAGATACAAAGAACAGATGGAAGACTTCGCAGACTGGAACCTCGTAGGAGGTAGGTTCACAGGATTTGAACCTCACCGGAACAGTAGGACCGCGCAGAATGGGACTTCACCCTGGAAAAGTTATACGACCATTGGAGGTGCCCCAATCGTTAGAATGATGCTCCAAAAGGATTAGAAAATGCATTTATGGGTGGATGGAACGCTTTTGGGATGTTGAGACCACACCATAAAGGATAGTTTTACATTGATGGAAGCATTTCCTGACTATTGTATGAATCTGTTATGATGCCCACTTATTTAACTCGTCGTTCGCTGCGTCGGGACCACTTTTTGCCACCCATGATAAACTGAGCCAAGAAGAGAATTATTTGTGTGTTGAGCTATTCTATTTGAAACTAGACCCCACCTGTCCATTCGTTTACCCCGACCTGTCTGTTTAAAAGTTAGAATGTCGGGTGAACCTAGTGAATTAGAGAAGTCTATCGAGAAAGTCATCAAGAAGATAATGGTTGATAGACCGATATCCAAAGGTGCCCAGGCATCATCGACTAGGGGATTACAGTCTTCCCCTTTGACTGGACGTTGTTCTAGTCGTGTTAACCCCGTGACTGAGTAGCAAAGTAAGCACCGCGATGATCTAGCTAATTTGAAGAAGATCCCGTCAATCCTACCCGAGTACATTCCACCTTTGGCTGGTTCCATTAACCGCAACAACATCCCATGATATTTTGATCACACTGTGTTCACCGCGTACATTATGAAATGAATAGGTGTAGTTGGGAGTTAGTTAGGACAGATCCCGCTATTGAAGAACGACGACTTCAATTTAGGAGACATGAAGAACTATGCTATGCTAGCACCCCACCACTACTTGATGAAGTCAACTGGAAAGAGGCCTCACCTCATCTCCCAGCCATGGATTAAGGGGCTGGCGCAGTCCACCGTGCTGAATGTGATGAAATATCCCGCATTTTGGCCACCATCAGGAGGTTAACTCTTGCGTTAAACTCCTCTTGCCGTGCTATCATGATGGATACCTATGGCTTGACAGAAGGATTACCATGGATCCGATGTTGATCCACTAGATCACCATCTTAAGTGTGAAGGGACCTGTCTCTCAACAATTTTATCTAGGGAAGGCCTTAGACTGTTCCTTGGCACAACACATTTAGGAAGCCTATGGAGAATTTGAAAAAGGAAAGCGAGGTTACAAGGTAGCCTCTATACAGGATGGAATAGTGTACGTCACTTGCCAACTCATAACTGACAATCTCGTAAGGAGGAACTTCCCCACACAAGTCACCAGGTTCATGGTGGACCTCGCAGGAAAATGTGTGGAGGGCATGCGGATGAACTGGGCAAAATACCTCGTCAATGAACTAGATAAATATTGCCACGAAGACTAGGATTTGGGATATGAATTCCATTACAACCGGTTGATCATTTTGATGGAATTTGTCTCTTGGAAAATTCCTGAAGGAGCCACCTTCTCAGAGATCAAACCCTCGAAGTTGTTGGGCACTCAGTTTTCCACCTTGTGGTACACCAACGACATGACGAAGCAATGGCAGTCCAATGTCGTGTTTCATGCATACTACCAACAATTGAATGTTTCCATTGAATCATTTCCATGCATGACACTGTGCACCTTGCACCAGTACTGACCAATAGAAAAGTTCCACGCAGATCCTCATTTCATCTACATTACTACATGCAGATATGAGAACAAGGAAGAATTATAGTTGTACTACAAGCTGATAGATGAAGACATGGAGCAAATTACAAAGGAGTGGCCAACATAATTTATTGTACCTGTCACTGATGCAGAACTCTCCGACAGTGACACCATAGGAAGCTCCATAGTCACCCGGGTCGAGCATGTCAAAAAATCCAGTGGGACGAAGAAGAAGAAAAAACAGGAAGAAGTCCAGGATATAGAGACTGATGAAGAGGACAACGCTTATGAAGATAATGGGTTTGGATCGCTCAGAGGAGGATGAGAAGATGAAGAAAATGGACAAGGAGGATTAGATGAAGGAGAAGAAGGGAAAGGAGGAGGCAAATATACCACCCCTCCACTTGAGGATCCCCTTGTTGGGACAGTAACACCGCAGAAGAGGAAGGTTTCTCCGAAGAAACCCTCAGCCAGGAAGAAGACACATGCTAATAAGCCCCAGTTGGAGGCCACGCTCATGGAGGACGATATAATTCTAGTCCATAGAGCTATGGAGGACGATTCTAAGGACATATTGCAGAGATATGGAGAGAAGCAGGAGGAGCTATATGGAAGGATCGAAATGTAATTGAAGGAAGTACAACAAGATTTTTGTTTCATCTGTACAATACCTACTGCGCCTTCCTTGTCACAGATTACAGAATTGGGGGATGAACCAACCCAATTGAGAAGACTTGTAGATGTTACAGAAGCTTGACTTCAAAGAGTTCGAGAAGAGAAGGAGAAGGCTAAAGAATCCTTGAAACAAGAGAAAGATGAAGCCTTAGAAAAATTACGAGTAGCGTGGTATAGTGTAGCCACCTATGAAAGTGAGAGAGAAGATTTTTAGGTGTTTCTCTAGGAGGAAAAATCCTAGCTACAAAGAGAAAAGGAGAAGTTTCTCACAAAGTGGGCCATGGTCAAAGAAGCAGTGAGTAAATCATATCACTTTGTGCCAGGCTTGGAACAGGAGGACCAGGAGTCAGTCGAGGCTTAAGTGGTGAATCTCGCTGAGACCCTGCAACAACTTCAAGCTAGGATAATAGAATTGGAGGCCCAAGTAGTATCGAGGACTCTGCAAGAGGTGCATGCCCATAGGGAGGAGACCACTAAGAACACAGTAGTAAGGATAAGATCCCTTGCCTCATAATGAAAATAGTTGAGTGAGAGAAAGGCACAAACATATGAACGCCTCGCTAAGGATCCAGAGCTAAGAAATATGGAAGCACAGTTACAGGAGGCACAACGATAGGCATTTTCCGTGCAGGCTTAGATGAAGCTACTCACCAGAGTTGAAAGAATGAAGAGATCCCAAGAGCAGCATGAAGTATAGAAATAGATCACTTCCCTCCAGGGTAAGGTGATGTAAGTCACGCAGAAGCTACAACCTGTGCAGGATGAAGCCTGCAAGGTGTTCGAAGTGATTGATGGACAAGTATCGCAACTAGACCAAGTGGTTACAACAGTAGAACAATGCCTGGATGGGCTTGTTACAGAGAAAATGATCCAGGAGCTCTATAAGAAGGAGGCTCAGGCGAAGCAACAAGTCGAGGTAGCTTGATTTAATCTCGAGGCCTTCGAAGCAATAGTATCCAGGCATGAGTGACTCGGGACGAGTCACAGGTGAGTGTTGGGGGTTTGTTGGCCCTCGAACAAGTTTTGAGGAAACCTTGGTCAGAGTTGACCCACTTTTGGACTTCGACACATTGTTCGAAGAAGGAGCACCTAGGAGGAGCTGAGATCATGGATCTCACTTATTTTGTGGGCTATGTGGACCCAGTAAGGGGTCCTCTAGGGTTTTTGTAATGGGTTTATGGGATGTCGGCCCATGGGTTCTCCCATGTTTAGGCCTTATTATAAGGGATTGTAAAAGTATAAATAAGTAAGAATGTATGGTAGAAGCAGAAGTATTGAGAGCTAAGTGCAAGTGGCTGGAGTTGATTTGTGAAACAGAATGTATATGTGTTAAGGATTTGTGCTTGATAGAGATTTGGCGTTGTGCCCTGACCTAGTTCTCGAAGAAGGATCTGGTGCTTAGTGCACAGATCTCATGTCTAGTGTGAAGCTTCACTCTATGGATTAGTGCACAGGAGTAAATGAATGTAATATTGGAGAACACAATAAATAAGGTGAAGCAATTGGTGGACGTAGCCCCACACTGGGGTGAACCACGTATATCTTATGTCTTTGGTTTGCTTTGTGTTATGTTTTTTATGTTATGAATTTTTTCAATTCCTTGATTATTATGTATGATAGATAGATTTGTTGTTTCTTAAGTGCTTTACTTGTGTTAAGGATGAATGGATGCTAGATATAACTTATAATGTTAAGTGCTATGTGCTCAGAGTATTTTATCATTTGTTATTACTGCGCCAATCTATATTTTACTAAGTCCTGTGGTGTTGATCAAGCTAAGAAACTAATGCATCTTATCTTCTAAGTGTTAATAGAATACTCTGCGAAGTGTTGTTATCATAGATCTATGTCCCAACTTGGTTACAAACACCTACGTCCTATAACCCCTCTGCTTCTACCTTGGGTGAGACCTCACATGTTTCGTAGGTGTTTCCGAAAGGGCCAGTAGTTGGGGTTTTGTTGGTGCATTGTTAAGCGTTGAACCCTGGGTCTGCCCCTATGCCAGCAGAGAATATAATACCCCATCCCTAAAAAGGTTACTTAAGGGTCGGGTATGTTAAAAAGTGGTATCTGAGCAGGTTACAACACTAGGCCTGGATGGGCTGGAGATCAATCATAGGACTAGTATATCGAGAATTAGGTGAGCTTGTTGAAAGGTGTTTCTACCTTTAAAGGATTGTTTATTATCTCCAGTAACCTCTTGAGGGGAATACCTACTCTTACATGAGTAGGAATATGTTGATAGGCATTATTAGTAAAACCTTAATGAAAATGGAAGAGGTGGAAGAAGTTTTTCTATGAAGTTGTTTGAACTCAGACAAGGGACATGAGATGGGCTGTTTTGATAAGTATAATAATGTCTATCTACTAGGGCATGTAGAGTATCTTGTAATTAAAAATGGTTGATTATATAAGGGTTAAGACCCTTATGAAAAATTCCTTGTGCTTAAAGCAAATTAGTATGGATTGATAGAATCCATATGCTAGCGGGAAAAACCCCCTATGACTATACCAGGGTTTAAGATATCGATAAAGGAAATGACCATCTAAAAGTCAATCTAGTTTCTACTCTACCCCAAAAATACCAAAATAAATGAACAGAAAGAAGTATAAGAGAATATCGATAACTGTACCTTTTATCCCACGTCTGGTGATGATGTCATCAATCTATATAGTTCCAAAGACTGCAAGTCTCCTCCCAAAGCTGACCTGCATCCAAACCAAGGCAAAAAAAGGCTAAAAGCATGATATTTATATTCATGAATTAGGGTTAGATATCAAATTTTATTTATAAATCAAAGAAAAGACACAAAACATCATCATTTGGGACATGGAAAAGAGATTCTTTTATTCATTAAACAAAGACTGAAACTTACAATCCTTGTCGGCCACTATTCCGCGAACCTGGTCTGGGATCCTCTTTACAATGCTCCAAGTGAACCTTCAATAGGTCTCCTCTATCAATCTACTAATCACATCAAGGAAAGGGAATGGATTGAATGGAAGAAAAGGGGCTGAAGAGGGAATGCTGAGGAAATAACTCACAAAAGGTAGCAAATGCTTGGAGAAGGAAGGGAAGTGAAATTGGGCAGAGTTTCACCGTTCTTATGCTTGGTTGTGAAATGAGACCCTAACACCTCATTTTGTATGACAAAAGGATGGTTATTTAGTTGAAGGATGAGCTATAGCAGGTGATTGGTTGGGAAACCTCCACTAGCCCGTGAATTCTACCGAATTCCTTACAAATTTTTAATTTTTGCAAATTTTGGAGGTATACGCGGGCTATGTATTGTGAAAAAAGTGTATGTACATGGGATGTATAGCATGAAACAATAGTATATGATCTAAAAATTGGTTTTTTAAGTAGATCTTCTCAACAATGATTTGGAAAATTATGCAAGTAAGAGGGCCAATGCCATGTATGCATGAGTAGGGCATTTTAGGGCTATAACACTATAGTAGTAATAATTAATGCTTTAATAAAATATTAAACCATGTATATGTGTATGATATCTCATGATCATAGGAATGATGGAAAATGTGTAAGGTCGGTTTTATTTGACCTATAGTGAATGAAGAAAATTGTTGTTGGAGATTAACCCAGTTGAGAAATTAAAAAAGAGTCCTTTGCACTGTTGCTAGACCACTTGGAAGAGGTAAAGAGATGTGAGCACATGAGCAAGTTTATGATCCTCACGACTATAATAAGAGAATGTGTATACCTATTAATCTAAGGACATATCTGTGCATGTGAATACAAATGGCATATGGATGGAATACATATGCATTGTAAGCATGGATAAAATACTTGGGGTGTTCCTGGAACTGTCTTCTCTCTACGAATACCATGGTATGAAAAGTAATCATCAAACTCCTTGTTGAAATATTCACCTCCATTGTCTGATCTAAGACACTTCAACCTTTTTCCTATCTCATTCTCAATCAAATCTTTCCATTTCTTAAAAGTATCAAAAACATCATATTTTTATCGAATGCAATAAACCCAAGTTTTTTCTAGTTGCATCATCAATAAAAGTAAATACCAAAAGAACAAAAGTATTAATAAATATATTCATACTTTTGGTCTTTGTTTTCAGCCGTGTTTATACCCCATGAAGACTTTACACCCTGGAAGACTATACACCCCTCCACGCAAGGGACTTGTAGGGGGGGGCTTGCCCTCTCTGCGGGGTCTGAGGGTCCAATCCCCCCGGTTGGGGTGTCCGAGGGCAAGCAGGCCCCTGATGGGGCTTTAGGAGTGAAGCCCCTGAAGGAAAAATTGCCTTGTAAATGTATATTGTAATTTCAAAGTAAATCTGGACTATTCATTATAAGGTCCCAAATCTGACGATAGAAGTTATGTTAGGGTTTTTTTCCATAGAAGGAAATTATCTTTTATGAGGGAAATGTATTGCAGCTATGTATCATTTCAAATATTGCATTCTAAGTGAGGATATTGTGAGAGAAAGAAGAGGAAGTTACAGTGGGTGTGTTGTTGGTTGTATCCCTTCATTTGCTAGATAATAAAAAGGAAGGACCTGACAATTTCTTTGGTGGACGTAGCCCACACTGGGTGAACCACGTATATTTGTGTCCCTATTGTATTGTGTATCTTTTGTGTTTAATTTCCTCATTTTGTTTTTATTTTATTGCTCTGCCATCCTGTTTTTCTAACACATGGATAATACTTTAAGGCTTCACCCATCAGTCAACCATTGACATTTACAATTAAACAATAATACATTTACAATATTTGCAATCCATTGCATGGAAACCATAAATTGTGATTAATTACAGGCTAGTGGAAATAAGGTTGTTACAATCCCCTCCCACTTAAAGGAACACCATCCTCAGTGTTCTTCTCAACAACACCTTCCATGAGTTTATATTCCAGTTCCTTCAACATCATTTTCATTTTCTTGGTCTAGTCCTTTCCCAGACTCTTAGAATTTAGCACATGTCTATAGCATTTTTCAACAACAAGAATATTAGTTGTCATTTCATGCAAAACATTTTATTGTTATTTGAACATAGTTACCAACTTAACGAGAACTCTACAGAGTTCTCTTTTTTTGGGGGGTCAAGTTTTTTACCCCATTTTTAAAAATGATGCTAACAATAGCACCCCACTCTCTTTTTAGGTGTTTTTTTGATATTTTAATTTTTTTGATACATAAGGTTTCCACTTTTTTGTTTTTAAATGCTTGTTTTTTCATTTACTTTCAAATTGTTCAATTTTTTTATTTTTTTCTCAACGGTGTTTTTTCATCTATTTTCAATTTTTTCTATTTATTTATTTATTTTTATCGAGTGGTGTTTTTATTCATATTTCCATGCTCAATCCAATGTTAAAAATGTTGTACACCATTTATTTTTTTAAATTAAGAGTTTTCATTTAATTATGTGTCCTTAATTAAATTATGGTTCCATACTTTTTAAATATAGTGGAAAATATCATTTTTAACACATTGTTTTACCTTTACTTAAATACATAGAAAATAACTGTACTTAAATAACACTATTTTTAAATATTT
>SNQJ01S0040626.1:48152-62856 GCA_010110895.2 Picea sitchensis | reverse complement strand
ACGAGAGGTTTTGTGTATGGGAAAGAGTCTATGTACATGTATTTGTTTACTCTTCAGTCTTTTCATATAGTCTCTTCTTTAACCGTGGTGAAGGCCAATGCCCGAATCCACTTGATAATGAATTTTATCTATTCACACGCTGAATATAATTATTGTATTCTCTTGTTGTTTCCTGGAGTGACCATAACCCTCGACGCTTGTTGTATTTACAATTACAAAATAACCTTGAAATTTTGTGTAGTTGCCTTATATTCGAGACCTATCTATTGTGTGCGGAAATGTTGATACATTGATTTGGGTGTTGCAAAGAAAATCCTCGGGATGCGAATAACAAGAGATAGGAAAAATCACAATTTGACAGAGATAGGAAAAATCACAATTTGACATTGTCTCAGGGTGAGTACATAGGGAAGGTGTTGGGGAGGTTTAGAGTGTAGATTGAAAAACCAATTAGTACACCTTTGGCCAGCCATTTCAAATTAACCAAAGAAATGTGTCCCAAGACACAGGAGGAGATAGAATACATGTCTAGGGTCCCTTATTCATCAACAGTTGACAACTTGATGGATGTGATGGTTTTCATAAGGCAAGATATTTCACATGTAGTGGGAGTTGTGAGTAGGTATATGAAAAATACAGGTAAATAACATTGGGAGACAGTAAAGTAGATTCTCAAGTATTTGAAAGGAACTGCTCCTCATGCATTATGTTTTGGAGGTTCAAACAATGTTCTATAGGGATATGTTGATTCAGATATGGAAGGTGATAAAAATAGCAAGAGGAGCACCACACGGTATGTTTTTACTATTCATGGAACAACAGTAAGTTGGATTTCAAAACTGCAAAAGGTTATTTCACTTTCAACAACAAAGGCAAAGTATGTTGATGCTAAAGAGGCTAGTAAAGAGATGATTTGGTTACAGAGGTTTATGGAGGAATTGGGAAAGAAGCAAGAGAAAAAGAGGTTGTACTATGACATCGAGATTTCCATTCATCTTGCAATTAACTTATCCTTACATTCGAAGAATAAGCATATACAACTCAGGTACCATTTCATACAATATGTCTTTGAGGATGGACATTTGAAGTTGAAAAAGATACACAGTAGCCAAAATCCTGTAGACATGTTAACAATGGGAGTAACCAAGGAGAAATTGATTTCCTGCTTAGTTTCAATTGGTCTTCAAGCATGTAGTTGTTTTGATCAGTATCCAAGTGGGAGATTGTTGGTTGTGGACCCTGATTATCTTCCTGTTTCATAGGTATTTGTTTTCAACTATGTTTCTACCCCATGAATACTATACACCCCTCCACACTCGTGAGTTGCGAGGGGGTATTTCCCCCGTGAGGGGTATGGGGGCAAGAGGGGAAGTCCCTGAAGGAAAATTTTCCTTATAAATGCATATTGTAATTTCATAGTAAATATGGACCATTCAATATAAGGTCGCATATGTGATGGGAGAAATTATGTTAGAGTTTTTTTCCCTAGAAGGAAACCCTCTTTTATGAGAAAAATGTATTGCGGCTGTGTATCATTGTGAATATTGTATTATGAGAGAGGATACTATGAGAGATAGAAGAGGAAGTTACAATTGGTGTGGTGTAGGTCGTATTCCTTCATTTGTTGGATATTAAAAAAGAAGGACCTAACCATTTCTCTGGTGGACATAGCCCACATTGGGTGAATCACGTATATCTATGTCTGTATTGTATTATGTATCTTTTTTGTTTTATTTCCGCATTTTATTTTATTTTATTGCTCCACGATCTTGTTTTTCTAACATCTCAAACAATTAGACAAACTGATTATATTCAGATCCATGAGTTACACAAATTTCTAACATAAGAGTTCATGCATGCATATTCTACATATAGTTGTTTATATTAAGATCCACGAGTGACACAAATTGTTAACATAAGAGTGCATGCATGCATATTCTAAATATAGCTGCATGGACGTGCATGTGGTTGCATGAGGAAATTTGTTGGAATGTTTCCAACAATATCCACCTTGATTTTTTTTTATATATCATGCCCTTGATTAATTCATCACCTTTTATACAAGCCAAGAGAAGCCAAACACCATCGTAGCCTCTCTAACAAAAATGGTTTCGTAAACATGTTTGCAGAATTAACTTTTGCATGGACCTTTTTCTAGAGCCACTCCACCTTCATCAACAACTGTCTTACATAATGGTATTTGATAGAAATATGTTTTGTCTTACTTTGATAAGCTGGATTGCTAGTCAAATGAATAACACTTTGACTATCAAAAAATACTTTCACCTTGTCATGCATCCTTCCAAACTCACCCAACAAACCTTTTAACCAAAATTGTCTCCTTGCAAGCATGTGAAGTAGCCATATATTATCCCTTAGTAGTCAATAAAGAAACTATGTTTTGTAGGTTTGACATCCAACTAACAGGTCCTCCTGGAAGAGTAAAGAGATATCTTGAAGTGGATCTCATTTTTTCCAAGTCACCTACAAAATATGAATCTACATAACCACAAACTGAATCAATGGAACCATCATAGGTGATAGAATAATTACTTATGCCTCTAAGATACCGAAGTGCCCATTTGACTACTGCCCAATGCTCTTTACCTGGATTATCCATGTATCTACTGATAACACCAACTGCATGTGAAATATCTAGTCTAGTACTCACCATCGCATACATTAAACTTCCCACCGCATTAGCATATGGTACATGAGACATATAATCCTTTTCTCTGTCATTACTAGGACAAAAAATGAAGAAATATTAAAATAGGAAGCCAAAGGGATCTATACGGGTCTCACATCATTCATATCGAATCTCATAAGTATTTTCTCCACGTGCTTCTATTGTGATAACCCCAACTTACAATTTTTTCTTGTCTCTGTGTATCTACATGCCTAAGATTTGTTTTCCTACTACTAGATCCTTCATGTGAAACTCCCTAGCCAACTTAACCTGTTGATCTCGACCATACTTTTTCTTTCCACAAGCATATCGTCAACATATAACACCAAAATAATGAACATGCCCTTTTCCAACTTTTTAAAGTAAACTCAATGATCATATTCACTTCTTGTAAAATTTAGGCTCATCATGAAGAAATCAAACTTATTGTACCATTTCCTCAGAGATTGTCTCAGGCCATAAAATGACTTCTTGAGTTTGTAAACAAAAATCTTATTGCAATCATGAACAAACCATTCTGTTTTTTCCATATATATATCCTAATATAAATCTCCATGTAGAATTGTTGTTTTAACATCTCGCTGCTCTAACTCAAGTTCAAGTAAATAAAATAATGCTAACACAACACAAACTGAAATAAGATTCACAACTAGTGAAAATATCTCATGAAAATCAATACCTTCCTTTTGAGAATACCCTTTTTCTACCAGTCTTGGTTTATACCTTCCAACTTTATCATCAACTCTTTTTTTCAGTTTTTGGACCCACTTGCAGCCGACAACCTTCCCGTCCTTTGGAATTTATACTTGGTCCCATGTTTTATTTCTCTCTAAGACATCCATTTCTTCTTTCATAGATTTTTTCCATTGAGCACTTTCAGATACATTAATTCCTTCCTTGAAACAACTAGGTTCTCCATCAATAGAAACCAAGTCCAGAGATGAAACATAATCGTCATGCATTGTAGGAGGATTCTTGACCCATGTAGATCTCCTTAGAGGTGGTTGAGGCATATTCTCAGTTTCTTGAATATTTTATGCATCTTCATCATCTTCTTCTAGAACTTATTCATGATCCTCCCTTTCTGAAGATGGTTAAGTTTCCAACTGAATTTGTTGAACTTGTGGTACATGTTCTTTTCTCACTTAAACATCTACCAATTCTGATTTTAAGATTGAGGATTCATCAAATAATACATATCTTCTTATGATGAGTTTGTGGGAAGTAGGATTCCACAATACGTATCCCTTAACTCCATCACCATAACCAACAAAGACATATTTATTTGATCTAGGATCTAAATTAGAACGTTGATCTTTAGAAATAAGACCATAAGCATCACAACCAAATATTCTCATATTTGAAAATTCACACAAATGACATGCCCATGCCTCTTATGGAATCTTACAGTTTATTTCAGTTGACGGTGACCGATTTATCAGATAGAACGTTGTAAGAATTGCTTCTTCCCACAATTATTATTGCAACTTGGAGTTACTGAGCATGAACCTTTCTCTCTCTAGAATATTCTTATTCATGTGTTCAACAACACCATTTTGATGAGGAGTATAAATCGTGGTCTTATGTCCTTCGATCTGAGATTCCTTGCAATAGTTCTCAAATTCCATAGATGTGAACTCGCCTCCACTGTCCATTATTAAACACCTGATTGAACTTCGAGTGCTCTTTTCAACCAAAGCTCTAAATTGCTTAAAAGTATTAAATACATCAAATTTTATTTTAAGTATATAGATCCAAACCTTTATGGAGTAATCATCTATAAATGTCACAAAATATGAAGATCCTCCAAAAGAAATTGTAGGGGGTGGAAAAGAAACATCTGAATGAATGTAATCAAGAATACCTTTTCTTATATGTCTTCCTGTTTTAGACTTTTGTCTACATTGTTTTCCAAAAAAACAATACTTGGAGAAATTCAAATTCAAAAACTTCAATCTTGGAAGTGACTTACAATCAACCAGTACCTTAATCACTCTCTCGCTCATATGGCCCAAAGGTTGATTCCATAAATGAACATAGTCACTTTCATATTCATATTCTACCACTACTTGATTTACTTCTATCCTTCCTTCAAGATGATAAACGTTCTCGGTCCTCTTTTCCTTCATGACTACTAATATGCCTTTGGACACCTTAAGTATTCCACCTTGATTTGTACACATGTAACTAGCAGAATATAGAAATCCCAAGGATATTTGGTTCTTTCTATGTTTGGGTACATGCCTTACATATGTTAATGTTCTTACAGAACCGTCATGCATTTTAATTCAGACTCTACCAACTCCAACAATTTTACAAGAAAAAACATTTCCCATAAAACAACACCATCATCAATAGATTGGTAAGTTGAGAACCAATTTCTATGAAGACACATGTGGATGGACGCACTAGAATCTAATAACCAATGATGATGTTGATTTAAAACATCACACATAGAAAATACCTCATCAACCATACTTGAACAAGAACCTGAACTTGTTTCACCTAAATTAACTTCCTTTGCTTCTTTTTTGGAGTCCTCCTTGGATGCATCTGTCTTTTCCAACAATCCTTGTTGAGATGCCCAGATTTTCTACAGAACCAAAATATATGCTTATTCTTCTTTCCTTTTGACTCATACCTTGATGTACCCCTCTAATTTTCCTCTTACTATAGATCGACCTTTGACCACCATTGCTTCTATTGTTTAGGTTTATTTACTAGATCTTCTCCTCATTTCCTTAGACAATAGAGCTCCTACAATATCATCAAAATCAATAGCTTCTGATGAAATAAAGTTGATAGAGGTAACAAAGTGATCCCGTGAGGAAGAGAACACAATAGTGTAATTTCCTTATCATCATATTCAAATTATACTCCCATGCTATTAAATAGACATAAAAGAGTATTGAAGGTATGTAAGTGTTCACTGATTTTTGTACCTTCTTTCAGGTGAAAATTGTACAACTACCTTTTCAAAAAAATATCGTTAGTCAAGGATTTAGTCATGTAAAATATTTCCAAATTAGTCCACAATCTTGATGTCGTTTTCTCTACGACGATGTTAAGAAAAACATCATCAACCAAACAAAGATGAATAACACTTAGTGATCTTGCATCAATTTCTTCCCACTCTCAGTCTGACATAGTTACATGTTTCTTTTACTTGTCTGCAAGTGCCTTCACTACTCCGTGTTGTATGAGAAAATCCTGCATCTTGACCTTCCACAATTCTAAATTGTTCTTCCCATTGAATTTCTTGATCTGAAACCTAGAGCTATGTACTTTCACCATTACCAAAAAAATACCCAAACCAAGCTTATAATAATAATCCTTTTACAAAATAGAGGAATACTTTGATATTCTAGGTTACAACAAAAAATATAACTTTTAATTTAAAAAAAAAAAAGATTAATGTACCTCATATATTGTTTTAAAATATTATCTACCTCACCTTTAATTTTAAAACATCCTATCACGCTCTTTAATAAAGGCCATCCTCTTATTATTTATAGTGCATAATAAGACAAAACATCAACCTCTCCTTTATATGACATGTTTAATAAAACAAAATCCCCTTCATACCTTGATTTTGCATGAAAATAAAGATTTTGAATTTCATATCATGATTTTTTGAATTGTCGCACCCTAGAATATGGATAGCTTGCCACACTTTTGCAAATTTTCGCAATGTGTACTATGTTATTCCCAAGACAATCTCATTTTTTTCTAATTTCACAAGTTTTCCTACGACTTTCACACTTTGCCACAACGACAACCTGTGATAGTGTAATAAAACCTATCCTAGGATGATCCACTCTACTTAGCTTGGATCGACTTGACTAACCTTATATGTTATCCAATGATCATATTCTCTTATCCTACACTCTCTAATCCTTCACCTCTTCCCTTTGATACCACTTGTTTGGAAGCAAAAGAAAAATAAAGCATAAACCAAGAATATAAATGAGAAATAAACTAAGAAAAAGAATCACACAATTGACACAATGATTTATGTGGAAACCCACTGCGAGAAAAAACCATGGGCAATGATAATCAATATTCTTATTATTCAAGGGAGAATTAAAATAGTCAAATTAGGAATACAACCATCCTCTCCTCTCATACACACAACACACATCAGTATTGTGTCCTTCTCACACACACTCACTACACTCTACATTGCACTCTCACCTCTATGGGTATGCTCGTATATATAACATCTCTCAAACAATTAGATAAACTTATTATATTAATATCCATCAGTTACACAAACTATTAATAGAAGAGTTCATGCATGCACATTCTAAATATAGATGCATGCATGTGCATGTGACCACATGAGTAAATTCATTGGCATGTTTCCAACCAGATCCACTTGAATTTTCGACAAATTTCAACATCGAGGATTGTGAAAATAAGGGAACTATGGTTATAGTCAACCTTAGAAGGTAAAAAATTAACCTCCAAAATAAGCTCCCATGAGGATTCTATCTCTTATGATTTTTGTTTTCTTTGTAACTTGATCGATGAGAAAGTAGAAAAATAAGTGAGCTCATGATACATAAAATATATGTGCGTCGGTATATGTATTTGTGCATGGAAATGATGAGATTATCCCCTTACAAAACATGGTTATAAATAATGTTGGGTATGTGTTATATTATTTTCACGAGTAGTAGTGTCTGAGAAAATGCGTCGGTCAGAGCCCCCCTGAGTGGAGGTTCAGGGGAAATGCCACCAAAAAACAAATTTCTGCATCGGGGCCGGATTATATTTAGGTGGTTTTTTGGCACATGGTTTCTTGCCGATGGTTTTCTATTTCTAGTTAAGGAATTAGGGTTTTGGACTAATCAAGGTCATTGGGTTAGGGTTTTGGATGCCGATGGCTCCTATATGTATTTTTTATTTTAAACATTGTAACACAACGAATGGATATAGAATATGTTGGTTTTCCTCGTTTGGGTTTCCAGGGGAAAGATCTTTGTGTAATGTTTGTGTTTTCCATTGTATATTTTTTGTTCTTTTCTGAATATATGTTTTCAGTAGATATTGTAAAAGGTTATAATTTACAAATAATTCACTGACCACAACTCCACACGCTTCCCTGATTAGGACATATCAATGGTGGTTGTATATTTCTCAAATCTACATCATGTAGGAAAACTCTACGCAATGTGATTACAAATACTGTGTGCCACAAAAATTCATGAATAAACTCTTAAGACTTACCGCGCAATGCAAATAATGCACGCTTTACTGCGTGCTATGATAATAACTCTTAATGAAACCATTTACAGATACAGAAACAACATAGTTCTATACTTAGCATATAAACTCAAAAATACAACATAACTTGTCAACACACAAAATACTTGATATTTAGAAATTCGACACTGCACTCTATTACAAAAATACAATAACTGAGACAAGATTCTACTCTTATGATTTCTGAACACTTTCTTCAACTTACAAAATAGTACCAGGGATGATTTTAGGGGCTAAATTTCGCTCATGGGCTAATTTTCCATGGTTTTTCCAAAAACGAGATTCGCTATTTTAAAAATTATTCGCCCAAATTCTATAGGATAAAATTACTTTACCTTAAAAGTCGCCAAAATTTTATAAAAACTATATAAAATACTTAGAAATTTGAATATTTTTACAAAAATATCGCCAAACATTTATAGTTGACATATGAAGGATCAATAATATTCGCCAAGGTTTCTACGTTTTAAAATAAATTTCCATCCTTAAAATCATCCTTGCAAAATACACACACACAGAGCTTGATCTCTCATTATTCTTCGACTACCTTCACCTACCGCTATTGCTTCTCTGCTCTATGTCTATCGCTCTACACACACTTTTCGACTTATTACAGACTCAGACATATATAGACTAATACTAATACTTCCTGTAGAATTTAACCGACTTGACATTTAAGAAAACAATAAATTCTAGTGACTTCTATCTACTTAACTAGACTCGAGAAATATTAACATCGACTTCATTAAATAACTCCTCTATTTGTCGATTGACAAAACTGAGTTTGAGTAAACTTGTGAATTTGCATTTTCAGACTGAATGACTGACTGACTGAAAAATCAGTGAAGACGTAAATCTCACCAACTTGTAATTACTATTTCCAATAATCCCCTTAATTATAAGTAGGTGGGATTACAAAAACATTTACATCAAAAATTTGAATTGACATATACTGTCAAACATTTGTTATTATGCAGGCTCCCAGACTACTGGACATATGTTGAACTACATCTCTTTCTAAATATTTTGTAAAGATATCTGCGACTTGATCTTTAGAACAACAAAATTCTAAACAAATTTCTTTATTATTCACCAATTCTCCGATAAAATGATACCTCGTATAAATGTGCTAGGTTTTCTTGTGAAATACATGATTCTTTAATAACATAATGGTTGAATTGTTGTCACAAAATATTGTTGTTGGTTCATGTTGTTCCTGCAACAAATATTTTAACATTCTTCTCATCCAAATTGCTTGACAAGTTGCACTTGTAGCTATGACGTACTTTTCTTTTGTTGAAGAAAGAGTCACAATGGGTTGCTTCCTTGATGACCACGATACAATACCTATTTGTAATGTACCCCAAATTTCACTAAAAAAAAAAATATTAGTTAAACCAAAGTCTATTGATTCATCAAAATTGTTCGCGACACAAAAGGTAATCCATTATATATCTTATTTCACTATTGTATATGCATAGAAGTTTTACTCCAATATCATTATCCATCTTAAAGGCTGAAAGACATTTAATTTAACCTATCTCTTATTATTATATTTCGTCATAGCGTCGTTATTAAATTAGAATCATACACTTATTCATATTGAAGAATTTTCCACCATGACTATCATAGTCCTTAGCATAAGCACTAGGGTTATGTGAAGACATGTTATCCATATTAAAATAGTATCATAAACTATATTGTAAAATATGCAAGCGATCTAATTCATGGCAACAAGACTAAAACATTTGCGACCATAGTATTGAACTAGGAGGCATAGTATCCAAGTTAAATTCTATGTGCTAGCATTTATAACACCCATAACATCATACTACTTTACCATAGTGCAATGAACTATGTTTAAACAATGAAAAGAAAATGATGTACATACAACAATAAAATTTGTAAGCCTACACATAGCTAACATGGTTTTCCCCGATCTAAGGTTAAACATATACACAACATTTAAGTGGTTCGTAATTAGTCTTTGAGGTGGATGGCAAGTCAGGCCCGAACATAGGCCGTTCTAGCGTGTAGACATTTACGTTTTGGCCAGCCCATTAATGGTTATAGGTCTATCCATTACCCTCTAAAACTGACACTACATGGGAAATTTCCAATGTAGGATCACCACTTCCATCGATTTCACATGGAAGAGGTGTGGGGTGTACAAGTATCTTTTACTTCACTAGTGAGGGGATCTAGGTATCATTCATTCTTCGTAGTTTCCTCTTTGTTATCGTAAAAAAAAATTCCTCTGCATTGTATGCGACCGATGATTTTGGTAATTCTCGGCTTTGGTGAGGGATGGAAATAAACAACACATTCCAGGGTTCTCCACACACGTGGTGAGTAATCGTTCGATTTCTTATGTTCTATGTGCAATGTAATTTTACATAACTTCCCTCTCTGGTATGTGCAATGTATACTCTGCGTAATGCATTCTTCATCTGGTGCCATGTAATATTTCTGAGATTCGATGTCACATACCTTATGTTTTATTTTTGTTTTGAGGATTTATATCGCATGATAGTTGTACCTCTGTATGCATTTTCATTCCATGTTCCACTATGTTTACGATTTCATTTGTAATTTAGGTGAAATCCCTTAAATTCCTTGCTCAGGTTTGAGGGGGTTATTGAGTTTTCCTCTCTGCTGACTATCAGTCTTCAAGCCTGTATTTGTTTGGGTTCCTTCCTAGTGAGATCATCGTTAGAATCACTATTACAAGAAGTTAAAACCTCTGAAAGCTTTTTCTCATTTTTTTATTTTAAAACTGAACAGGGTTGTTACACCCATGACCTTTGTCTGTAGGTTGCTATAAAAGAAAATACCCTTTAGTCTAGAAGAATATAGAGGTAGACTCTAGTTGAAAATCATGGTCGAAATATTTCAGTGTTATTATTACACTCTGGAATTCATCCAAACCCTCGAAACTTACTACACTGGTTGATGTTGTTACAGACTTGACGGTTGTTTAAACTCTGTAGTTAATTTCATAATTACACTCTGTACATGTATGGAAACATTAAAAGGGCCTTATTCATTTTTGAAACTAGTAACAACACTTAGGAATTCCATCTTAGGAATTCCATGCAGCCTAAAAATTTCTTTCATAAAAATTTCAACGATATTAAGCTCTTTGTAATTAGATTTCATAGGTATAAATTGTGCAGATTTACTTAGTTTATCAATCACTACCACAATTGATTCATTTTGTCTTTGAGTCTTAGGAAAACCCGTGATGAAGTCCATCAAAATAATTTCCCATTTCCATTCGAGTATAGGCAGAGGTTGTAATAGACATGCCACATGATGGTGCTCATCCTTTACCTATTGACAATCTAAACATTTAAACAAATATTCAGCTATTTCATTTTTCATGTTAGGCCAATAAAACGGTTTCCTTAATGTTGTTATCATTTTCTCGTATCCTAGATGACCATAATATGACTTTTTGTGCAGCTCATCAAGAATTGTCGTCTTTAAATCAGTAGATTTAGTTACATATGAGATGTTCTTGAACCTTAAAAACCCATTTTTATCTATATTCAAATCTGTTTTGTTCATATTTTTTGCATTTCCTTGCAATTTTGTTGTTGTTTTGATGTAATTTTCATCATTACTACTTACAAATTTTATTCTATGTTCGATATCATTTTCTGATTTGCTGATAATTATTCTATAAATCCCACTAGTCCTTCGACTTAGTGAATCAACAACTTTATTTTCCTTACCCTTGATGTGTCATACTTCAAAATCGAACTCACTTAAAAATGACAACCATCTCGCTTGTCTTTCATTGAGATCTGGTTGACTAAACAAATGCTTTACACCACTATTGTCGATTAGTAACAGAAATTTCCTTCCCATTAAATAGTGCTGCCACATTTTTAATGCATCAATCACAACTGCTAATTCTAAATTGTGAGTCACATAGTTTCGTTCATGTTATTTCAATTTACGTGATTCATAACAGATGACATGTCCATATTGTTTTAGCAAACCTGCTAATCCCTCGTTACTCACATCTATGCAAATTGTAAAGTATTTATATGAATCTGCTACTTTTAGGATAGGTGTTGTAGTTAATAGTCCTTCTAGATTATCAAAATTGTCTTGACATTTTTGTGACCAATTAAACTTTATTCCCTTTTTCTATAGTGATGTAATCGGATATGAAATTTTGGAAAATCCTTTGATAAACCTCCGGTAATAACCGATAATCCCCATAAATGACCTTATGTCTACTACATCTTTAAGAATATTCCATTCCATAATGGTTTTAATATTTTCAGTGTCCACTACAATACCATCTTCTGATATTATGTGCCCTAAATATTATATCTTTCTTTTGTATAATTCACACTTATCACACTTAACATATAACTTATGTTCTCTTAAAGTCTGTAGTACGTTTTTCATATGCTCTTCATGTTATTCTTCAGTTTTTTAATAAACTAAAATATCATCGATAAAAACCAACACAAATTTGTCCAGATATTGGTTAAATATACTATTCGTCAAGCACATAAAGGTTGTTGGTGCATTAGTAAGTCCAAACGAGATCACTACAAATTCATAGTGTCCATAACATGTTCTAAATTTTGTTTTATTTACATATTTGTACTTTATCCTGACTTGGTGATAAACAGACCTCAAATATAGCTTAGAGAATATCTTTTCTCCTCCAACCTGGTCAAAGAGATCATTAATTATAGGTAAATGATACTTATTCTTAATCATCATTTTATTCAGTTGTCGATAATCAATACACAGTCTCAAAGTCCCATCTTTATTTTTAACAAATAAAACTGGTGCTCCCAAGGGTGAAACACTTGGTTTGATATATTCTTTATCTAACGGTTCTTGTAACTTGATTTCAGTTCTGTTAATTCAGGTATACTCATTCTATAAGGTGCCTTGGACACTAGGGCAGATCCATGTAGTAGATCGATAGAGAAATATATCTCTCTCCTTGGAGGTAGTTCCGGTATTTGTTCTATGAATACGTCTCTGAACCCATGTATATTAGTTAATTGAACAACATATACTTGGCAGCCTTTATTAATACATTTCTTAAATTTCATTGCTGATATTTTCCTAACAGAAACTGGTTTTTTTATTCCTTGTACTGTTCTAACTGTATTTTTTTCATCTTTATACACAACTAATTTTCGTAACAATTTAATATCACTTTATGTTTTTCTAACCAGTCCATTCTGATAATTATATCGTAAGAACCCAAAGGTAATACATTCAGATTTAACTTTGTACTATGACCATTTATACTGATTTCACAATCAGAAATAAAATATGTTACTTTTCTTTTGGTCATCGTTGCTAGCTGTACTAACCAATATTTAGCATGTTTTACCTTCTTTAACTTGTTCAATTCTACTAAAGATGGAGTAATATAACTCAGAATAGCTCTTGGGTTAATTAGTATAGAAACATTGTTGAAATTCATTTTACCTTCAACTTCCACAATAGTGGATTGATGATCTTCATGTCTGCCATCCAAAGTTGCATTGATCTTATGCACGCTTCTACCAATGGCTCTAATTGTTGAATCCTCTTGAAGTTTATGGACTGAAGTTATTGTTGTTGGGTTTAAGTGTGGATAATATCCTCAGGTGGGGTTCCCCACACTCCCAACATTTCAATGTTCTCTAGGGTTGCCCCCTACCTTTTTGAATCACAGATTAACTGGTTTATTCCCCCCTTGAGTATTCTATGTATTAGAGTGATATTCCTTCCTTTGAAAACCCTTTTCCATATTACAGAAAGGGGTTGGCTAGAATATTTTCTTACATTGATTCATTTTATCTTGTTTCTTGTCTTTGTTTGTACTGATCATAGCACAATCCATCCTTTCTAAATACTTCATTTAAAGACTTAGGATTATCAAATTCAATAATTTCCTTGTAATACTGTGGTAGATAGCTTAAGAACCTTTGTATATTTACCTTATCTTCTTTGATGTATGATACAAACCTCAACAGATCGAGGAATTTATTTATTAGATCATCCATAGCGATTTTTCATGGTCACGGTTCATAGAATTCCATAGTTTTTCTTTCGTAATAACTTTCTGATAAGTACTGTTTCTTGAAATAATTTTTGAATTATGACCATTCCATTTGGTTTTATTTCAATCCCTTCGCTAATTTTAGGTCTTGCCCACATACACTATCTTTTCCCTTTAAACTGTAAATGGCCATTCCAACTTTCATATTACTAGAATAGTTATAAATATGAAAGTATTTCTTAATGTCTAACAACCATGCTTCAACTTCCTCGCAAGTACTGTACTCTCCATTGAAGGTGGAGGGTTTTATCTTTTTGAACTCACCTTCTAGGTGGTCCACTTGTTTTCTTTTCCTTCCAGTAGATGCTTTGTTTCTGTCATGTTTGTGTCTTCAGACGAACTATCCTCTTTTTATTTTTCATGACTAGATCTCTTAGATGACCTTTTTTTTACCTCTTCTTCTCTTTCATTGTATTTTTTACTCTTCTTTGTTACTATATTGCGTAGAAACATTTCATTTATTTCCATCTTGTCTTCCTTTTTTTTCTTCAAATTTATCTATTATAAAGTTCATCATCATTCCAAGACTTGAGTGGTTGAACTTCCTTCATTGTTATGTTGTGGGTCTCTATGAATTTCTTGGTTTTGATTCCCCTCAGGTCTGTTTCCTTCTTCATTCTGTGCTGACATTTTCACAAAACATAATTTTTTTTTTT